>JAVQJD010035013.1:0-36180 GCA_036023655.1 Nannoperca australis
TATATATACACACACATATATACACACACACACACACAAGATGTTTTCCTCCCTGCCTCACTTTGAGAGCAGTAACTACCGGACTCTACTGGGAAACATAAGAAGGCAGGAACAGGAACGTGCCGTTCATCTCTATGTCCAGCTTATTCTTCCTCCTCTTCCTCCTCCTCCTCGTCATCGTCCTCGTCGTGGCAGTGAGTGATCTCCTGGGGAGTCTGGGGGAACAGGTTGGGAGGTTTAATCTCGCTGAAGGAGCGGGTCAGCTGGCTGCGTTTGCACTCCAGGTCCTTGCAGTCGCTGCAGTGGGTGCGGTTGCGCGTGGCCAGCGGCGACTCGGCGTCGATGTCCACATGGGTGTGCTCCACCGTCGACTCGTGGGGCATCTGGGGAGGAGGAAAGACAGAACCGTGAGGAATACAGCTTGGCGACAGTAGCAGACTTACTGGAAGACTCTGCTCCTTTGATGTCTTTGTTTCGGCAGCGGGTTTTCATCAGGGTGTTTTACAAAAACGGGTAAAGGCTGAACTCTTTATTCACTCCCCTCTGATGTAACATTCAGAGGCTTTAAATGAGGAAGCTTCTCTCTGTGGAAGTTAACAATCACTCCTCCTCAGTGCCAGATTTACCTTCTTAATACCAGTAACAGAAACATCCACTAATGTCCGTTAAACCACAAAGGCCTACTGTGTCTTTTATATCTCCTCTTACAAAAAGAGTGCTCCATCAAATTTTCGCATTGAGCACCTATAACATTATCAGACTTACAAACTTACACTTTTTATTAATTTTTTTTTTAAAAAGGTCTAAATTGATGCAAGCGAACAAGAGGTATCATCTTCCTTAGTGCCACATTCAATACCATTGATCATCACATTCTACTACAAAGACCAGAACATTCAATTGGCATTAAAGGCACCGCATGCTTCTCTCGTCCCCCTCTCTCTCTCTCTCTCCTAAAGATTTCTGCAGGTATTTCTGCCTCCGGCGCTGTAGAGTCTGGATCTGTGGGTGCTCCTGCTGCCCCCTGTGTTCCTGCTCAACCGCCAATGTTGCTATTATTGTTATACTGCACTACTGTATGTTCTCTGAGACGCGACTTTCATATCTGCATCAGTAAAATAAAGAAGTACTCACCAGTACGTGCGCGGCTCTGAAGAGGTAGCTGAAGGGGTAGTACAGCAGGTTGATGAAAGAGGCTGCGTACAAGTCGGCGTAACGCATCACTTGAGAGGCAAACAAGGTCTGTCTGGAGCCGCTGCGGAAAAGGCTACCCATCATGCCGTAGCACATGTCCATGTCGTGCGTTACTTTCTAAAGAAAAAAGGTAAGAAGGAGAGGAGAAGACACTGGTGAGGCTGAAAAATCATGTCGGGAAAAAAAACAAAAAGGGATGTTTAACCCACTTCTGAAAGGATTTACTCTCCTGACCCTAAGAAGTATACCATCTCTATAAGTTACGTCAGTGTAGTTGTTTCATTTATACAGATATTATCTCACCAGGCACTGAGAGAACAATGACGAGGTGGATAAATATTAATGATTAGACTAATAGTAAACTGCATCAAACGTGCTGTAAATAAGGGCACTGATAACTCTGGCAGGCAGCATTAAGAGCACGCGGGCAGGTCTCTTGTTGTCATAGAAACCGAGGTGATTAAGGCCGTACCTTGACTCTTCTCTGAATAGTGCTGATGTCTGGTCTCTCGTTACTGCTGCTGTCCAGATGTCTGAGGAAGGATGGGGGAGAAAGACGATGAGGGCGGGAGAGGGGGTGATATTGACATTAGTCTGCTGAAAGGTAATGAAGAGGTGGTGCAACAGCGACTTGTGCCAGGTTATAAATAACATCAGTGAACGCTGTTATCGGGGGCCGGCCCGCGAGAGCCGACCCCTTTGGACTTTACCCCGTTGACCCTGTTGTTCTCTCTCAAAACGCTTGCATGCGCAAACAGGCGGCGTTACTGCTGAGAGCAAAGAGCAGCAAAACTGGCGCAAGAGACGCCGACGGGGAGGGAGGAGGGATTTGGTAAAAGTAGGGGAGGTAGGGGGTCAAAAAAAAAAAAACTTACTTGTAGAGTTCTGCCAAGAAAATGTCCAGACCCTGCAGCTCCTCGAATAACGCTGGAAAACAAAACGTGGAGGGTGAAGTTGCAAGATTTATACTGCACATGCAGTGTTCTGGCATTAGATAGCTGGAGTATAAATGTCCGTGATTCAGTGAATTGGACAAATCCAGAGTCAGTGTCTTGACTTTGTACCTACTGATATGCGATATCTTTAAATCACATTTAGCTTACGTGCTACTCGTTTTCTAAATCTCGCAGGTGTGACATTGCAGCTGCTGCTGTGGCTCGGGTTGGTGTTAGGGTTATTGAGAGACTAATGCTACTTGGAAGTCTGACTGTAGGTACACACCCATGTAAATAGAAATGTCAGTCACCACACGTCACGTGGTAGCCTACAGACTCACAGCTCTTGTCGGTCCACACGTGCAGCTCTTGGGCCAGCTCAGGTATTACCAGGAACGTCCTCCAGCCTTGACGTTTCTTGGACTTGAGGATGTCTCCAAAGATATGGTCCCCGATGTAGACTATGTCCTTCCCCTTGGCCCCTAGCAGGTCGCATACGATGTCTGAGGAACCTAAAAAAAAGGAGGATGACGTGACATTAAAATCTCTGGGGGGGAAAAGTATTTCACAGCTACAAAGACAAAACAAACACTTGTTCAAAGATTGAGAGTCTTACCTCCAGAGTAAACTATGCCATGCTGCAGAGGTCCTGTGTAGGTTCCTATCTTTAAACGTCCTGTTGTCTGAAATGAGGAAAACATGCATCAGATTGGCAAAAATCATATGAGATAAACCACTAACAGAGGCAGGTTCACATTTTCAAACGCAGTGTATTTTTAAAGACTGAGGAATACTCTTAGATTTGGTAAACCTTGAACATTTGCATTTCCAAATAGTTACAAGCTCTGCAAGTTGTTCCACCGGCAAAAATGCTCATATTCTCCGTCTGTAAACGGCTACAATTTCTCCAGTTGTTCAGCAATCCATGCCATACTTTCTAACACATATTCTTAAAAAAAAAAAATTCAATCCAGCTAAAAATACCTGCTCGCCTAGCAAACAAAGATAACCCATAATGAGTCATGCGTGCTTTTCAGACAGGAGATTTTTTACATTTTACATCAATACAGCCTTCTCCACTGTAAATTCAATCACAAGTGAAGCTAAATCAGCAGAGGAGTTCTCCAAATGTCAAAATAAAAAATAAAATCCTCTACATTTGTCAGACTATGCAGCTTGTTATTGTGTATTTGAACAAGATGTCAAGACAAACAAATGGGAAATCCAGTCTTGAGCCCAGGATTTTCAGGAAGTAGGGTCAGATGTGTGTGGCCAAGAAAAACAGTCCAATAATGTAAGAAAAAATGCACACTGACCAAAAAAAAAAAAAACTAACAGAAGAGGCTATTCAGATGCTAAATAAAATATCTAATTAAATGTATTATAAGGTGTGAAATTATGTGACAAATGTGAATATTTCAGTCACATCGTTGCCAAAACATTCTAAAGACATTCTGAAACATGCACTTTTTTGTCACATAATAAATTGATTCTTCTACATTCATGCACATATCAGCAGCTTAACAAGCCGACGTGCCACTGGGCTGCAATATGGCAGCGTTCACAAGCAGTGCAGCTGTTAGTTCCGCCTCTGCTCACCGTGTCGACTTGTCTGAGCACCGTGCCCTCCCCGAAAAACAGCGGCTTCCTGGCGTCCACCAGGATCAGATCAAAGTAGGACTGCCAGGGACGGTGGGAGGTACCAGGCTGTGATGGACACACACACACGCACACGCACACGCACACGCACGCAATAAAGTCACACACATGAACATAAAGCAAGTCTTTCACCTTTCCCTGCATATTCAACACATTTCAAAGTACGATCAAATGGAACGGAAAGAAAAAGCTGTAGTTTACCTTCGGGCCATGGGGGAAATCAAACAGGTAGTTCATGATTTTCTGTGAGAACACAACACACACACACACACACACTCAGTCAAATCAAACGCATCAGTGTACAGACTTAAAAACGGCCGTTGGTGCCACCGGCAGATTGGTGGAAATTCTAAGAAACAGATCTCAACATTAATTCAACGGTCTCATCGCGGCACTTTCTAAACGCCCTCACCACCGCGTTCCTCTAAGAAGTGAAGCTCTGACCATGACTGCATGCCATACTCACGTAGGTGTATTTGTAGTCACTGTTGGTGGCCAAGAAAACCTTGGCGACTTCATTCATTCGACTGAGGAGGAGAGGCAGCTTCCCCTGGTGGGAACAGACAAGAAGCAAAGAAGGGATAAGACCAAAGCTCTAAGCATCTTTAGAAAACAACCTCATAGAGCGAAACAGAAATGTGTGTGTGTGTGTGCTCCCTAACACAGTACACTTGTAGCGTCCTTGACGAATACAAACTACTTACATCTTTCACAACATACTTCTCCAAGTTCTCAACCGTCTTCTCCTTCAGAGTACCCTGCGCACATGTGAAACACGGGAGTCAGACGACAATACCATTCAATTCATTCAGTAACAGTTTAGTACAATCAGTTACAACCCACGCAGGGTTCTACAGGATGTAAGATGAGAGAGCAGCAGTGAAAACAGCAGTGATGATGACTTTTCAAAAAACTGAACGTGCAGGTGATTACCTACATAACTGTATATAATACTTTACGTGTGTGTGTGTGTGTGTGTGTATGTATATGTTATCTAGTCTAACAAATCTTTGATTCTATTCTATCTGACAACAACTTGTTGCATGTCCACCACAGATGTTATTTGTTTTTGCAATGTAGTTTTGAGTTTTGAGTCCCAGAGGGAGACTATTTATGACTTGGATGACTCCCTGGCCTTTGGTCTATTACCACCATCCGGTTAGCTTCCCCCCCTCAACACGTTATCTTGATATTGGCTAAATTCCTACCAAATGTCATGTGGCATCGCTTGCAATCGCTTGCACGCCTTCACACCTGACCTGTTGGACTTGGTTCAATCCAATTCTGACGTGTTTCCCCGCTATGCTGAGTTCGTTCATGCTCGTGTGAAAGTTTTCAATTAACCCGGCGGAGGTTTCGTTGCCTTACAAAAGCTAAACTACTGTTAAATCTATTTACTGATTGTAAACTGTTAAGAAAGGTTATAGACGAGATGCATTATAGGTTATATCTATGCAAGATCATTCCTCCTACTAGTTTATTTTAGCAGTGCCCCCCCCAAAAAAGGGTGAAGGATGAGTGTAACGTAGCTAGATCTTCTCCCTTCCCTTGTTCCTCGCTATTTATGATACAGTATAATACACATGGTCAGTAATTGTCATAAGCAGGTATTTCTTCAAAAGCACCTTGTGACACCAGAGGAGAAAAGAAACGAGAAGATGAGGAAGTAAGAGTCAAGTAGTGCTGCTGCATGGCTTGCTGTCAGCCACCAGAATTTGAGTTCCCCATAGCGCTGGTGACATGATCAAAATGATCCAATCAGTAAGTTACCCATTGGCCCGTATTATTTCAAACTTTTAGCTCTGTAGCTTTTTTTTTTTTTAAAATGGACAGCTTTTGTTTGATTCCGGAACCAAAATGAACTGAACTACAGGTGTGAAAGCCACCTCGATGTTGCTCGTGCACATTCACGCCCAGACAGGAGCATTAAATACTGTGGTTACACCGAGTAGCAAACAGGCATGAATGTAAAGATGTCACACGGTGTCAGTTTAATAACGGACACACTGAGGTTAATAATCACAGCCACCAAAAAGGTGCCTCACCTTGAAGTGGATCCAGTCGACGGCGTCGCGGACGTCCTGGAACATGCTCTTGTAGGACATGAAGAGGTCGCCATTTTTAAAGCCACTTTCACAGCTGGGGGAGAGGAGCAGAGACACACACGTACACAGCCGTCGGACAGGCCACAGCTTTACAGAAGTTTTTCAAAAACATGACATTTGTTTTTTTGTTTGCTTTTAAATGGGATAGCCTTCCCTTGTTGGAGGGGTCCCCAGCCAAACAGGAAAGCATTCTCCCCCTAAAAGACCAACAACCAGGTTTCAGAGGACAAAGGACATGCAGCCATTCCAGATTACATTCTCAACAAATTTACAGGCTATTGTATCTTCTTACAGTAACATTTAAGAGGATCTTAAAATTATACCAAGATTTAATTCTGAGTAAAACGTTAGTGAGAACATTTCTCATTCCTATCTCATTCTGATAAGAATGCATGCTTGTCTTCAATTAGTAGAACAGATTAATAAATCATTGTTGTTATAGAAAAAGGAGGACTTTGACTGAACTCCCTTTTGATTTCTATTTTAAAACAATTAGCTTAGATTAGCAGTCAAGCCACCTAGACCCTCCCATGCTGTAGGGCTTGCTGTTGACCCAGTTTGGCTTGCAACTCTCTTTGTGTCACCATTCGGTGCCCAGAAACTTGTTGCACGACAGATAGTGTTACCAACAGTTCCTTACCTTGTGTATCTGTCACAGTTGGAGAAGAAATCCACAAGGCAAGCAAAGAGGTAGGTCTCTGTGGAGAGGGGGGGAAAAAGCAGTGACGATGTATGTCATTGTCTTTTAACCTTGCAGAGAAAGGTTTCAGCTTGGGCCTCCCGTAAAGTAACATTAAGTGTTAGAGCTCCTTCTTGCTCATTTCATTTCTCTTTAACAGTCCCATGGTATTCCCCTCAGCATTCAGAAACCTTACCTGGCAGGTTGAAAAGTGTGTTAAGGATATAAAAGCGTTCTGTATCATCTCTTTGGATGAACTTGTTCGGGTATCGTTCACGGATCTCAGGGCTGGGAAGAGAAGGAGAAAACACTATTTTCTTTGTTTCTTGTGCGCACGCATACAGTATATGTAGACAATGACCGACAAAAAAAACAAGTATACTGTATAATTAACTTATTTTTCAGAGATCCATGCAGCTGGGTGGTTGGAAACACTCACCCTCGAAGGAAATTGAATCCATGGACACAGACCAGGATATTACCATAGGCGTCAACCTTCAACAGGTTTCCATACATGGTGTCAAACACAAGGCCCCTGAAAGTATGAGGAAATGAATTATTGTACATGTCTACAATACAGAATTCCAACTTATCTATTGACCATAACATCTGACATTTTAACTGCTTTCATTTGTGATAGGAGTTCAGTTATCAGGATAGACATGAGAGGTATTTTCCTGTCAAGTAAGTTCAGAGTGGAACTGAACTTTGAACAGGTGATGGTTTTTTTTTCTCCATATGATAGCTAATGTCCACTGAGTTTAGAAGGTTAAAAGGAACTAATATAATAAGAGATGAGCCAATAGAAGCAGCAGTTGGCCATCAACCTGACAGCCATTATCATCATCATCATGTCTGTGTGGTGGGGTGTGATTGCTCTGACCTGGTGGGAAAAGATGGGTCATAGACAAAGCTGAGCAGCTCCTGGGGGTAACCGATGGAAACCAGCCGCTCCACTGTGAGCTCGAAACCTAGTGACTCGTACTCTGGTGACTTGTACACTAGAAATGAAACACACACACACACACACACACACACACACACACAGTTTACTAGAAGATCACAATAGCCAAGGTGTCAACATTTAAAACAATTGTTTTTAACAATTGTGTTTAAAACAATCTACGTGCAAGTTCTGACATTGTTTTAGTCCTGGCTTGATAAGCCTGGTATGTTAATGTTTGTTCATTATCTAGCTTTACAGATTGTTCTCATTCACACACGATGGCGACAGCGCTGCCCTGCATCGGGAGCAACTCAGGGTTCAGTGTCTTGTCTAAGAACACTTTAACATGTGGACAATAGCGACAGCGCTAACCACCGCACCAACATGCCGCCTACATATCTACAGATTTTGTCCAGATGTTTGAAAAAGTCCAGAGTGACACATTTCCTCGCTCTGTGGAAGATAACTCTACCTTCCTAACCAGCTATTAAACTGGCATGTGGCTGCCAGGAGAGCTTGCAGAGCATGTGGCACACATGTAAAGAAATTACATAAAACACTGTGGTATGTGTACAGTTAAGGAACCTGACCTATGGCCAACGTAGGCCAATGTAACATTTCATTACAGGTGCCAGCGTCAGGGGAGTCAGAGTCGTGTCACGCAACGCGTACATGTGACTTTTCTATGGCTACTTTATCCACTTGAGTCTGTGATACACCCGCCCACCCCTCCACACACAGCCATTTTCTCTCTCTGCTATCAACAAGGGCCTTGATGTTCTGCACGTAAATCCACAAAGAAACAGGATCAGGCGTGAAAATGAAAAGTCGCTCAACTTTCAGCAGCAGCTCTAATGAGCCCTGCCGAGCCCGACGAGCCCCCACCCAGTCACCGCCAGAGGCAAGACATGCACCCCGGGGCCAAATCAAAACAGAGGCCGGGGGAAGGCTCTGAAAATAAAAGCACAGATTTATGCTAAGCTAAAAAAAGGCTGGCAGAGGATTAAAATGCTATTTGACACTGGAAAAAGAATATGTCAGATGTTATAAATACAAAATGGAGAATGTGCTTGTGTTGTTGTCCGCTTTCAACACTCCCAGTGGGGTGACGGAAGAGCCTCGGAGGGGAAGAAATATTGGCTGATGATGCTTGGATAGAGGACAGTTAGTGAGGGATCAGCACTGCAGGACAAACAAGGGAAAACATCTGTGTCCTATTCTGCAACATGCGAATGTGCACTTGCGTCTAACGCTGGGTTACGCACAGAAGCATAATGAGTATCCACCGAGTTACAGGAAAATATTCAGTAAAGCTTTGTCCTTTTGTTGACACCCCTACTCTGTAAACCTGAGCCCGTTTCTGCATTATAGTCACGTAACCTTTCGCAATTCACCCCTCCTTCCCTCACCCCCTCGCCGCGGTCTCTCAGCAAACTGAGGGTTTGGGCCCTCTGCCCAGAGCAGTAGCATACACCAACTAAGCTGCCTTTCCTCCGCCGCCACCTCATCGCTCACTTGTCACCTTTGCTATCGTCACCCTCTTTCTTTAGTTCACTGGGGGGCTCTTTTCACGTGACCTTGGGACCCTGGCGTGTTACACTCACACAAATGATTGTAGGATAAATAAAATCACATCTCAATCTAGGCCTTACAAAAGTGAGGCTAGTCATTTATGATCAGGAAGTCGTTTTTGTTATATTAAAATGACAAGACTTTTGTCCAATTAGGACAATAAATACTACTACAGTACTACTAAGCTCCTGCAAAATTAGTTTCAAATCTTAAGTATTTTTCTATGCCATTAAACTTTCATATCTAAATAACCGCAATTGCATCCTCTTATGCTCTGATAGGGGAAAAGGAATAACTGTAGCCTCGTAACAGTTTCTGCTTGCACATAATTACATTTGAAAAAGTGGCACCATTTAGGCGACATAGACTGGTCCGATCCTTACTGGAGATTTTCTCTGAATCAGTACAATATCCAGGTTTTTCTGGCATACTGCAGATTTTGCTTTGTGATGCTACACTTTGGCCAAATCAGTACGTACTGCTGGTATAGTAGGCGGTTTCGAAAACAAACTCATGTGACATAACCAAAGCTATTTCTGTCACAAAGAAAACACTCAAGCAACACGGACCATAATCACAAATTACTTTAGTCGTGTTGGTTGTTTGTGTTCTTTAATGACACTAAAACCATTTTACTTCTTTAAAACTTGACCAACAAGCCCCCCTTAAAATACTCCGCACTGACACATGACACTCATGGCCTGTGGTGTATCTTTTTCAAAAGTCATTCTACACTCACCCCTACTCTGTAGTAGTCTGTAGAGTGATTTGTAGATCCGTTTTGCCACAAAAGCCAAGTCTAAGGTCCTGGAAAGTTGCATATTTTACTAAATGAGGCATCACAGAAAATATTTTCAACAGATGTTACTGAAAACTTGTGTTTACAGCTGCAGTGTGCAGACCGGAAGTTGTTTTAATGTTGCTTGGAGCGTCCTTGACTCTCTCGCATTTCTGTTTTATAGGGGTCCTTGCGCCCCTGCTATAAGCCCCTTCTCACATTTCTCACGCTGTCAGTACAGACACACACACTCACTTTCTACTCAGAGCCGAGGCAAAAAACAGCTTCAGGGATCTGTAACTTTGTATTTCTGATGAGTTTGTTGCCAGTTAATTATACTCCCGCTGCTCTACTTGATGAGGTGTGTGGTGTCTCTCCAGAGTTTATAGGCCAAGTCACTTCAGGCCTGTAATGTGTACACACACGTACACACACACACACACACACACACACACACACGGTAAACAACCTGCACTCTCCTACCTAATAGACGACCAAATCGAAAATCATATAAAAGTGTCCCACACAAAGACTTTATCTGGACCATGTCACAAAGTAATCTATATTAGAAGCCCACGCCTTAGTGGTCTTAATTTATCTGTAGCCACTAATATGCAAATGTAGGCCTCTGTCACAGATTTATGATACCATCAAGCACATTGTGGAGAAATTAGAAAACTTAAGCACAGCCCCGGGGCCCTACATTCCAGCCAAAAGACTGTTGGAAATCTAGGACAAAATTGTGTGTCCCTCAATGCAATCTGGGCCTTTTGTGTGTTTGAGCAACATTTTCTGCAGGCCATCATGTGCTCCCCTTTTGGAGCACAGAGAACAGATGAGGCAATGTTGTCTCAGACAATGTTGATTTAGTTTACAAAGCCTCAGAAAATCTGTGACGAGTGACGGGTACGCACGCACTTTAATAGTTGCACATGTTTTATCACTAGGGACTCATAATTGAGAAGTCCGGCCTTTGATCTTTGTGTGATTGGGTGATGAATTAAGATTGATTATTTCACATGAAGTGCATCACAGCACCATGAAACAACAGCACTAAAGTAACAGCATCTTGGGCCATGTTCTACCTGCCTTCGTGCACAGATATGAAGCTTCACGTCTTGCACTTGATAAGGTGGCGAATAAACATGTTGCTTAATAAGATTCCTGCTTTCGTTTTGTGTGTTTTTCTTCTTTTGCTTGCTTTAAAACATCATCAAGATCATGTGCAAAATGACAAAAGGTGTAATACTGCATGAACTGCGTATCGTGAAGGTATAGAGAAATTACTCTATCACAGAATACATAATATGTGACCACAATATGTGCGGTTATATAGTAAATGATCTGAAAAGTCTACTGAGAAACTGTTTAATGGATAAACTAAATACACATGTCTGTTTATTCAATTGAAATTTCAGTCTGTTCTTTTGTCTGTTTTCTAACTGGTTTGAACAAAAATGTGATGCCATGTACCTTTGTGCAATTCACCAACATTTAGATCAATAATGAGCTTAGTTAACACCTAAGTTTCTCTGAACTTTAACTTTATTGTTGCTTATTCAGTCATAAATATTTAAAGGAATAACATGAATTTTAGAGGCAAGATATTTGTAGTATAATTACATTTTTGACTGTAAAAGTCTTAATAAAAACTATTTTCAAAACTTTTCAATCATTTGTGATGTTTTGGAGTTCTTAGGAGCTTTAAAATTGGATAGCTACCTCAGTGTAAACCGTACGGAAGAATCCTTAATGGTTGGTATATGTATAGAAAACAATATGTCCAGAAACACTGTAGAAAAATAACAGATGAGGCACTAGCACATCAAATATTTCCATGTATCAGGACTACTTTAAAAGGAAACATCAAAGAAAACGTCTTTTGACTAACATGGTGGCTTTCCTTGGTTTAAACATCACTAAACTGAACAGGTACATACTGGGTATGAGCACTGGCACAGTGTAAAGAATTTGTTTTGATCCTACGGTCTAATATAGGCTGTGTTTCGACTGACAATGGACATTAAAAGTGTTGACAGGAGCTATGTTGGACACGTCCCGATACACAACTTAAATGGCCGCCTGCCAGTGAATCACAGACCATGGTACATTTTTGGTACATGCCTCACACAACTTTTCAAAACGCACAATACAAAATCTTCTAACTGGTTTTCAGCACACTGATTCTTTGTAGTGGCTCTGTGAATATTTAATAATGACAGTTTCATCCAGAAAGTAAGTCCAAAGGAAAACTCTGGAGAGGAAAACACTTTGCACATCTGACAACCCAGGGTGCTGTGGATAAGCAGCAGCCATTCTGTGACGCGACCAGCTTCCTGGAGGTGATGATGTACTTCTGCGGTCAAAACCTGAACACCTTCCAAAGATACACGATAGCCACGCTTCTAGTAAACATTAACACTTGGTTATGAGCTCCCATAAAGAGAGCCATGTCAACAGCTGAGCGTCCGTAAAATCTCCTGCATTTTGAACCGGGATAGAGGTTCAGCGCCAGAGAGGGACTGCGAGTGATCCCCGTTCTCAAGGGAGCCATCGCTGGTGAACTCCACAAACAAACGCGACCCGCTTTTCAAAGTCAGGGAGGATTTATTTTTAGAGGTGGAGCGACCAAAAACTGGAGCTGAGTCACAAAACAAAGTGGCATGAAATATCTGGATATTTTTGGCCGGTTACTGGTCAGTTGGAAAAAGAAGAGCATCTCCATTCAATCGAATTTGTGTACCGGCGAGCAATGCTTAACGTTCTGATATCAAAGTGTGCTCAAAGTGTTGCGGCAATGAAGTAAATAATATTTTGTTTACAACAAGTTGCAGTCCTGGGGGGGATAGTAGGGTAGCCAAATAGTCGGGACACTGTAAACTTTAATATCTACACAAAACACATAAGGTAAAAGGAGATTCAGCAACTAGTGTGACAAATCAGAAAACACACACTCAAAATCCAATCCTACCTTGGTATTATCTAAATATTTATTTTCTTTTTTTGATTGACTTCCATGGATTAGTTTCCTGTATCTGAAGCTTTGTGTCAGTCTGGATTTATCAAGTGACACTTGCCCATTTGGACTAGTCTACTATTAATAATATGACAACAAGAATGACAACGCAAGTAAACTGAGGATTTGCTACGCAACCCCTGGAGCCAGCTGGGACTGCATAGCGAACACTTAAAAAAGTGCCACTAGTAGTGCATACAGCTGGAACTAATAATTATTTTAATTACTAATCAAAGAATATTTTTTCTATTCAGAAAATATGAATATATATGAAAATATATGAAAAAAGAAAGATATATGAAAAACATCTGTTTAGGCTACCAAATGTTAGAAATAATGTGAAATGTCTGTCAAACTGTCTTCTAGAGGCCAAAGAGTAAAACTGCAAGTCAGGAAACCCAAAGACATTCAGTTAACAACAAGAAAGTGATAAAAGCATTGAAACCTTCAGTTATGAGACTGATTGCATTTTTCCCTCAATCCTAATTTTAAAAAAGAACAAAAAAGACACTGTTATGTTTCAGCACTAGTGGGGATAAGTTAAGTGAATGTGTATTGAACTTACCTGCCAAAGTGTAATCCATATCAAAGCCAAAGCACTTAATCTTCTCCATGGCCAAGCTTCTGTTGACAAACACTCTAGGGAAGAATGGGAATAAGATTAGCGTTGGTTGAAGAAGACAATTTTCTCTGGTGAAAATACGCATTTGAGCTGTTTCACTAACTGAATAAAGTATAACCTAGTCAGTTTCCACAAAAAACAGGTAATGTGAAAATGTACCAAAATACTACTCCAACCCAATTAGACAATCACCCACACAATGACAAATGTTTTTTTCATTTTTCTTCACTGGCGTGTGTTAACACATACCTAGCTACTGTTAGCTTGTTGATGGCAAACTAGGAAATGAATGCCCATAAAATGACCAACAAAAATGTACAAAAAAAGTACATTTTTCTTATGCACTTCTCACTGACTGACTGAAGAAAGCAAAATGATGGATAATGCGGCTGAGATTATCACTCTTGACAATATCTGAAAATACTGGAACATAAAGTACAGTGAAACGCAGAAAATCACAAGACACAACCGTACGTAACAACTTTTGGTCTAAATTGCCACAAAAGAGACAGAATATGTTTTTGCATTTTGTGCAAAATGTATCATGTATCAGAAACTATGAATTCTAACTACATTTTCACAGTGATTACACAACTGTGCAGCACTAGGTGGACATTTCGTAACTAGGACTTCAAATTGTTGGGTAATCTGAAACCATGTGCCTTTAGTCTAGTGGCAGATTAAACAACAGGAAGTGTACAAAACTCTATACAAGTGCATGGTAAACCCCTACAGACTTAACTACGAGCAAAACAATCTTCCAGGAAACAGCTCTACTGTGCCGATTCATAAAATCAGTCAAGAGACGGGGGGGTCCATAGTGGTCACAGTGATAGACAATATTTACATAGCCTGGCTGACACAGCTTCCACAAAAAAACCTTCAGCATCTCTGACTGTAGCTGTGTTCCTAGATATTTCCACACAAGTCAATATTTAGTCTAGCAATAGAAATAAGACGTAAATCAGCTAAGAAGGGAAATTGGATTTGTCATACTGAAATAAAGACACGGTTACATCACTTTTAACTAGCACACTAATCTGATACACAATCTGAGAACCGACTCTGACTATTATCTATTAATCTGTGACAATGACCATCTCATCTTCACCGATCTCTAAACGAGTTGTGAAATACCTGGCAGCAGATCCATAGTGAACGAGTTCCCATTTAGATCTTAGTCCAGCGGACGACTGGCGATGCATTCTGTGCGAAATTAAACCTCGGTTTGACTCTCCGTTAGTCCGACCTGCTCCAGCAACACTGGGCAGCTCTGGTCCACTAAAAAAGAACCCCCCCTTCCCACCCCACCCTCTCTCTTTGCTTTCTTGCCATTCAGAAATTTTCTGACTTGTTGCAAAAATTATTGTGGCCATTCCGCGTCATTCTCTGTTGTTGTGTGCTGTCAGTCAGGGTTGTTATTGTTGCAGCGTGATGTTTGTGGGCCCTCAAAGACATCCAGAACAATCACAAGTCGGGTAGAATCAAGCAAGGCCTGGCCCGGGTGACAGCAGCTTACAATTCTGAGATTTGGTTTGGTAAACACCTGCAGATTAAGTTGACTGCTTTTTTTCTTTTAAGAATCTCATAGGGGCAGCAGATTTTTCTCACTTTATGTTTTATTATACACAGATGTATTTTATGGAAGCAAAAACAGGCAGGTGAATACGAGATGGTGAAATTTGTTTAGTTTTTTTACATTTCGCATAATGTAAGAGACATTTTAAGTGTCCGATATTTAAAAAGAGTATGTTCAAGTCGCTAAAATTCAATTGGTCAGTTTTGGACCTAAAGCTTAAGTCAAGGCAAAAACTTAATTGCTCAAAGTGATTAGATTCAGACACCAAAGTTTCAGATGAACAATTCAAACATTCAGGCTAGCAAGGATAAGCTTTCAAATCTGAGCCAGATATAATGTTATTGTTCTTCTGTCAGTCGTATGATCCCAAAAAAGCAAGATCATATGAGACATTAAACCCCAAACACTTACATTTTCTAGCCGAATTCATGAACTCGAGGCTAGTTTTTGAAATAGAAAAACTGAATTAATTATGGAAATATTTTATTTCAATCATCACCATCATAATTTCAGTGGTATAAACTATATAAATCCCAACATTAGTGTTCACTTCGAGTAAAGTTGGTTATCTTTGTTTTTTTTTTTTACTAATTATTATGCAATCATTCTGCTTCCATAGAATATATAGACTTGTCTAAAGCAGAGGTACTCCTGAACAATCAAAACAAGTGTCCTATTTTACAGCTGTGCATTTCTCAGCACTGAGTGAGCATAAGCCTTTTCTAGTGGGGGATTTAAATCTCAATCTTTTCTATTTCGTTGAGCTGTTGTCATTTGACATGTGACCTCTTGCTTGATGCCTGCGGGAGGTGTCGCAAAGGACATCCATACATGATAACTTAAGTAAGACCATGCCTCTCCTAAGCGCACCCATATTGACAGAGAGTGAGGGTGGGGGTGACTCGATTACCGGAGCAAGCCTCGACTTTGGTCCTGCTGACAACACTACTGCTTCAAATAGCCTACACTACACCTACCACAGAATCCCTTAACAATCTTTACTCCATCTGAACACAGCTGCGCAGCAATCTGACAGACTGTTTTCCACTGCTCTCTAATCTCTCCAAGACAGTGATTGGATAGAAAGTTTATCTGTGCCGGGCAGAGTCGTCAGCCCTCTGCTATGCGATACACTGCTCACTATCAGGCGGCATTGTTTCAGCTGAGCTCTTACTTTAAAGGAATGGTCTGTCTGTGAGACAAACAAAAGGTGACCTTCAATGGCCTCTTACATTTAAAGAAAAATGATTGAACACATCAAGCAGCCTAGGTGAATTTAATTACACAACAGTCGTAAGTCTATTGTTTTAGCGAGCTCAACACTATCTTTGTTATCTTTGCACGTGTGATTGTTGTCGTGCGCGCGCCTGGGGACAGGGGGAAGATCATGGACTGGGTGACTTATGTCAGCAAAGCAAACAGAGCTTACAGATGAGTGACAGTTTCATAAACCCTGTGAGCATTGCATATTATATAAGGGTGTGAAAGAACAGCAGTGCCCAGTGGACACTTCGCATCTCAGGCAGAGTTTAACATTGCACAGCAACACACGTTTTATTACTCTAACAAATAATTATTTCCTCCTTATATCAGCCTTTTCAGCTTGTATGACTACAAGGTGTTTCCCCGTCAACAGGTACAGAAACAAAAAGGTAAGCCTTGCCTATTGCGCGAGTTAACAAAACAACTATGACCTCAACAGTCCGCTGATATTTTTGCCAAGAGTCAGAGAGGAATTTTGCACAACAGCCAGAAAACCACACCCAAGACACAATCAATTGCATATGAAATCTCAGCCAGCATAACCTGCTTGGTCACGTGGCATTTGATTTTGTTTCGATTTTTTTTTTTTAACTGAGTTCTACATATGGCCCTTTTGTTCTCAGTGGTTCCTTATCATTCATTAAACCCACAGGAGATGGGCATTCGTACCATTACAGATCCAAAACTTTGCTAAATGGATGGATAAGACTCCTATGATTTATGACCTATAACATAACTACTCAACTCAAACGGGGTTCATACTTTATTAACCTTACACCAGGTTGTATGTCCTTACAAAAAAAAAATCAGTCTCTGAACAACAATTGTATCATAAATAACCATCATAAATAAAAATAATATTTTGTTGAGGGTGTGTTGCAGAGGGATTGATTCGCTTACATGTCTGTTTGATGTTTAGCAGCTATTTCATTCGGAGTCTGCCAACCCACGTAAGTAAGTTTTAACTTCCCAAAAATATTCCTGCTGCTGATGGGAGTTCGCATTTGTTTAGCATTTGTTGTATTGATTTGGAGGCCACTGTAACTGTTACAAAAAATATATTCGTTTCTCGTTATGACAAATTCACCGCTTTGAAAAATGACCGTCTTGTGTGAGCCGACTTTGTAATTGCAAATTCCTTCAAAGCTAATATCAAGTAGTTCCGTTTCACTGTAATTAATGTTTACGGCACAACAGAAGGGTCAGTTCATGTATGGTATTAAAACGCTCTGGTGTCATCAGAAATGCACCTAGTACCCGCAGATGTGTTTCTTACCTGTGGTATGGCTCTCTTCTGTATTTTTTCATTGAAAGGCCGTCCATGTTGGCAGGCAAGTCTGCATAGTTCTGCAGTCTATCACTCCATGAAGTTGTCATCTTTAATACCGTTCAGCGTCTGGGGAGGAGCAAAGCAACACATATGGAGGGGCTCAATTCAAAAATGTACGGTCAAACACAAAGACAACCCGATGCTGTTCCTTACGAAGACTTTTACTTAATACAAGCAACTGAATTTTTGTGTTCTTTGTTACACAAATAATGAACCTAATTCTCAAATAGGTATGTGCAGTGCAGATATGAACTGTTAAGCAAATCACAACGCAATAGATCCAGTTTAGGGAGCAATTTAATCATCTCCATCAATCAGACTTTCCCATGACATTCTCATGTATAAGAGGTCAGACCAAAGGGGTCACTGTGTTCATTTAAGAAGAGACGAAACAAATTATTGAGAGCCAACCAGGTCTGTAACGTACCATGTTATGGTAGCACAGCCTGGCACAAAGGCACGAGCAAGACAGAATCGAAAGCCGTTAAACCAATTTAACATGGGGTCATACTAGGAGGCTATAGTTACAGAAATAACATAGAATTAAATCCTTGTTTGGTTAATGCAGGAGGACACACACACACACAAACGAGCTAAGGCAAGAGGCCAAACAAGAAAAACAACCATATAAGCACTTCTGGGAATATGGGAAAGTCTCCTGGATTTCTGCCTTAGTGAAATGTCTTTTAAAATGTATTTCCTCCCATGCTGAGATCCTATCATTCTCCTAATGTCACTGGAGAGGCTGGGCTGCAGGAAGGAAAAGCAGAAGAGGTCAGCTTTCTTGTTCTCGGTGCCAGCCAGCACAAATGCATGTTGAGGCAGAAGGAGAATTGTCAACAGGGCCTCAAACACGGCATCCGAGTATCAAAACACTGTCAACAATGTCGACTTTACAGCTTTACAGCAGAGTAAACAAGGCCTGTTTGTTTACCAATGTAGAACTATTTTCAGTCACTCTAATGCATATTTTTTGTTTTTTAGCTAATGCTTTTTAGCTAATGCTTTTGTGGCACCTTGGCCCACGGTGTGAACAGGGTCCACTGGGGTCCGAGGGAAGCTCTGGTTTTGGGAAAAATCTCCATCCAAACAGTAAGAAAACCTGCAAACAGCTACTGAAAAAAACAGGCTGAACATAACTTGTAACCGGCTTTGTTGCCTCGAGTCAGTCTTGCGAGAGTGGGTCGACGTTTATTTCTAAAATACGGCACGTAACGTTATCTGTTACTCATTGTAGGCTGTCATTTATTTTGAAGAATTATATTTGGCTCTATAAATATACATGGCTATTCAACGAAACCAACGGCGAGCGCTGAGAGATTAGCTTAAGCTACAGTAAAAGTATCTTTACAAGCTAGCTAACGGCAGAGAAACCCCCTCGTTCGCAGGGTTAACGTACCAAATTGCTGAAGTGTACAAGCTAGCAAACAGTCCGCTCAAACAGCCTCTGCTCTGCCTCCTTTTTATTTGACATTGATGGAAAGGACATCCAAAAGTGTTCCGGGCAAAGCTAACGCGTTAGCTGGGTTTGATACAATAAACCAAAAGACAAAAGCCACAAAGTATCGGGGGCAGATTTGACTGCGTTTAGCCGTGACTGGCATTACTGTACTCACCTCTGATTTCCTGAATAAAACAACTGCACCGTCAGTTAGTCTGAGCATGCGCCGTGGCCTGTGTGAAAGTCGGAGAAGTCGCTAACGTGTATTCTCTTTCAGAAAGCAGCAGTCAAAGCGGTGATGTCTACACCGGAAAGCCAGGCGGCAGATGGGTGCTCCTGCTCTGCCTGTTCCCTGCTATCTCTCCCTCTCTTGCTGCCAGCTGTTGTTATGAGACATTCAGGGGGCGGTGTTTAATCCTGTCTATCAAGAGGAGGCGGGACTATCTGCAGTCGTGGCAGCGACACGTGACGCCACCGCGGTCTCGCGTCTGTTATCAGTTGACGACATCAAGGTAGAGATACGGGAGATGAGTTGCATTTGTTTTGTTCGCAAGATTTAATTGGATTACAGACGACCCGCAGCAGTGGAAAGAGTGCTTCAGTGATTTGCTCAAGTTGAAATACTGTTACATGACTGACATTTATCTATTCAACTTCACTAAAACAGCAACACAAATGAAAAATTGTATGTGCACACAGTAAAAGTCCTGCATTAAAAATCCCACCTAAGTAAAAGTACATAGGTATTATCAGCTAAATATACTTAAAGTATAAAATCTATTATGATATATGACAAAACCATAGATTGTTAATACTGATGCAACAGTCTGTGTGTAGCATGTTACTTGAGTTTGAGCTGCTTGATTTGGAAGTAATAAATCTATCTTTAGATGCAGTTAGCTGATTTCATCCTGTGGTTTCCAACCTAGGGGATCAGGTCCCTCCAAAGGGTCACCACATAAATCTGAGTGGTCATGAGATGATTAATGGGAGAGGAAACAAGAAAAACAAAGTTCAGCTAAACAAATAAATTAAATATAAATGTAAATTAAATTTATTTGTTTATAGATTATTATGTATTGTAGCATTTTACCTCTTTGGGCCTCAAACAGTTGTTTAAGTGAAAATTTTTTATTATTTTAAGGGGAATGTCTCCTTGGTGCAACTGCTAACAATTCATAGACATCTGAATTGTGACAAGAGGTTCCAACTAGACACTGTTTTTGTAAGGGTTCACAAGCCAAAAAGGCTGAGATGCACTGGTTTGATAACAGAGTGTTGTATAAATTCTTAATCTATAAATTAATTAAAGCTGTCAGATACTGGAGTAAAATGTATAATATGACTCTGAAATGTTGTGAAGTAGCAGTACAAAGTAGCATAAAATGGTTATACTCAAGTAAAGCACAAACCTTAGAATTGTACTTATAGTACTTGAATAAATGTACTTAGTTACTTTCTCTCATTTTAGTCACAGAACTTGCAGGGAAGGTTAAAGTTTTGACTTTCACCTTTCATTCACAGCTGTTCACTACTATATATTGTCACTATATATACGGCTGAGCTATATTCAGTAGACTGTCATCATTCTACTACAATGTTACGGGGAATATAAAAAGGGCTATGAGACTGTTTTACCCAATGAATTTGACCAACCTCAAACACCCTTAAAGCTAAAAGTGTTTCATTTCAGATGCACTCTGCAGGGGTACAGAAGCAAAACTATAGAATATGTGTCAGTCCAAACACTGACTGCACTGCAAGTAAAATTAGGGTTTTTAAAAAAACATAAATATACCCAGTTACAGTAACAGGACCAAATATATTTTACTTCTATCCATTTAGGTTAGGTTGTCACACTTTTTAATTCAAGGAAACCCAAAAACAGCATATGCTTATTTGATAAGATTTGACCCAGATCAACATCCAAGGAGAATAGCACAGTTCTTCTCCACCACACAAAGTCAGAAAGGAGAAGGCATTTTCTTTTATATTGACATTGTAAGTATAACTACATGCCTCCTCTGCCACAAGCAGATTTACTTTGGCTTGCATTGCGTCATTTTATTGTTTCACACACTTCACAGCACTGTTTGATATCGTCACAGTTTTCTAAAGCGAGGCAAATAAAAAAGTCTCCAGGTCACTTGTGGGGCATTTCAGTGGCTCAGGTTTGAATATTCTGCATGAAAATATTGTGTCTTTCAGCTTGCAGGTCCTCGGGTGAACATTATTAGCAATGAGACCTTCTCATGTAAGGCTGAAAACTGAATCAGGTTTGATACCTGTGTTAACCTGTGCTGTTGGAGCTCCATGGTACTGGATATAGTGTGTTTTGGTAGGGATGGCCTGTCTTCACACCATGCTACCTTTTTGGGAAGATCGCTAACCTGTATCTGTCAGTTCTTCAGTTCCTCCATCATCAGTTCACCAGCGCATCAGTAGCCAGTGGGCTGCATTCACTATTACAGGTTATGTACTTGAAGTACCAAGTGGTCCTATATCCTGAAAATGCATGTTTGCTTGCAGTGTGCTACAATTTGACAACAGAGGGCAGCAAAGGCCTGTCAGTGGGATGCTGTTTTCAAGGGACGTTGAACAAAATTAAATATATGCCATCTTTTAATTTAAATAAAGATCTTTTTTTTCTTGAAGATTAAATTAAACTCTTAAAGAGCAACCTTGAGGCCAACCCAAACACCTGTAACAAATGCATCTTCAAATGGAAAGTCCTCATTTCAGAGCTACACTGTACATGTAGGTGTGCAAATGTATTAAGGTAAACTCGTGCCTTCAGCATCTCTTCATTCATGGACTGTAGCCTCATTCTCACTTCAGATGTCTGGGAAAAAGAGGTATTAAACACACATGTTCCTTCAAGATCACATCATTGTAAACCTGTAAAATCATAAAGATGTGTTCAAAATGTTGTTGGAATTACAGTACACCGTTTAAATAACATACGTTAGATTTTTAAATAGAAAAAGAAGTTTAAAGTTCATCATCAGAGAAAATTGCAGATGTAGATGATATCTTTTGGATAGTGTCACTGCAATATTAGTAAAGTTTTTAAGCAAAAGGCACCATCTTAATTCTGCCTAAAATCACCATTGTGCACTTGATGGAAATATGAATTTAGGTTGGAATTGTTGAGAAATCAGATATTGAAACACTGAAAGTAGACTGGTGATTACATTAATATATAAAAGCTAAACATTCGTTTCTGGAAGAACATTTCAATATTATTTTTTGCTTTTGACACACATGGACGCATCACCACTGCGCCAAAAAGGACAGGTCCATCTGCTCCACACAAAGAACAGTGTAAACTGCGCACATCTGGACTAATGTCCGGATTAGACTAATTATAAGCAGAGGAAATTCGTCTTTAGCACAATATTCATCACTGAGTCGCATGTCCACTCGGCTACCTGATGCATGTGGAACTACTGTGTCCGGATGTTGCCATCGGGCATTAATTAGTTATTGGGTCGGTCTCCCTATATAAAGGAGACGCGCCCACTGCTCTGCTCTGTCTCCATACACGCCAAGATGAACTACGGATCTGAAGTCTTTTCCTCCTCCTCCTCCTACCGGAAGATTTTCGGGGATTCTCCCCGTTATGCGTCCTCTCCTTCGCGGTCCGCGGTGAACTCGCCCTCACGGGGAGGTTACCGGTCCACCTCTCTATCCCGGAGCAACGCTTCATCCCTGGGCTCGTACAGAAAGTCCGGCCGCTCCTTCTCGTCCATGCCACTGGAGACCTTCGACCTGACACAGAGCAGCGTCCTCAACAATGAGTTCAAAATCATCCGCACCAACGAGAAGGAACAGATGCAGGGTCTTAACGACCGCTTTGCAATGTTCATTGAGAAAGTGCGCAACTTGGAGCAGCACAACAAAGTGCTGGAGACGGAGTTGTCTACCCTGCGCCAGCGCCAGAGCGAGCCGTCCCGCTTGGCCGAGCTTTACCAGCAAGAGATCCGCGAACTGCGCTCCCAGCTCGAGGAGCTGAATGGGGAGAAGTCCCAGTTTATGCTCGAGAGGGACAGCATTGAAGACGAGCTGCAGAAGCTCAGGGGGAAATATGAAGAGGAGTTTCGTGCCCGCGAGGACGCGGAGGTCACCCTCAAGGCTTTTAAGAAAGATGTGGATGATGCCACCATGGTGCGCCTGGACCTGGAGAAGAAGGTGGAATCTCTGCTGGACGAGATCAACTTCCTCAGGAAGGTGCACGAGGAGGAGGTGGCCGAGCTTATGGACATGATCCAGGCTGCCCAGGTGTCTGTGGAGATGGAGGTGTCCAAGCCGGATCTCACCTCCGCCCTCAAAGAGATCCGAGGCCAGTACGAGTCCATGGCGTCCAAGAACCTGCAGTCCGCTGAGGAGTGGTACAAGACCAAGTTCGCCGACTTGTCCGAGCAGGCCAACCGGAGTAACGAGACCATCCGCGCCAGCAGGGAGGAAATGAACGAGTTCAGGAGGCAGCTGCAGTCCAAGACCATCGAGATAGAGAGTCTGAGGGGAACCAACGAGTCTCTGGAAAAGCAGCTCCGGGAGATGGAGGACAGGCACAATGCGGAGATAGGAAACTACCAGGTAAGCACGCTGTAATGACTTGTTATCCGCTTATCAAACGGGTTATGGACAAATACAATGTCAGCCATTTATTTCAGTTTCATAAAAGTCCAGTTGCATCGAAATAAATACCCTATTTAGTGTCTGTTTTCCTTTTTAGAAGTAAATGTCAGCAATAAAAAATATCCGGAGCAGCTGCTGCCGGTCGGGCTCTGTCCGTGGTGCTGAAACTCTCTCCCCTGGGACAGAGCGCTCAGCAGCTGCATCTGACAACGCCCACTGTCTGCCTGTGTGCTCCAAATCGAGTCATTTCATACAAGCTTGTTTTTGTGTCACCGCTCCCAACTGAGAAAGTGTTTTTAGGACCCATGTTTAAACCCATTTTGCTCATAAACGTCTAACCTCCAGTGACACAATGCGCAGGTTAACAACAGGACTGACAGAGGGCTTTGTTTGGCCACTGCGATTATTCCTCTGCAAACAACGAGGTCACAGACTATTATTTCTCACTCCTTTTTTTTTTTAAATGTCGAATCCTGGCCTACTTTTCTTGTAATGTTTTGTCGTTGTATTTTTCATTAGGACAGTATGGCAGAGCTGGAGAATGAGCTGAGGGCCACTAAGAGCGAGATGGCTCGTCACCTGAGGGAGTACCAGGATCTGCTGAATGTCAAAATGGCACTGGATATTGAAATTGCAGCTTACAGGTAGGCTCTTTTCTCAACGACAGCTCACACATTACCAGTTGTTATAACCTCTGTGACATGGACGTGAAAGAGCAGATTTTAAAAACAGATACAGGTTTTTAGTGGGGAAAATGTCACTCTCTCCTTATCTCCTCACCTATGCCTCATCGCGTATCCTTTCCAAACCCGTCCCTCCATCATCCTCTCTGCAGGAAACTGCTGGAAGGGGAGGAGACCCGCATCGGGACAGGGATCACCTATCCCGGCTCCTCCATGAGTGTTGGGCAAGGCTACAACTACCAGCCCCGTATTTACACCAGCTCCAGCAAGGGCTCCAAGAAGGAGAGCAAGGACGAGGACCAGCAGCAGAGCAAGGCTGGAGTCAAGGTCTCCCAGCGTGAAGTGTACGAGGAGACAGTGGTCACCACCAAGAAGATGGAGAAGCAGCAAGACCCCAGCATTATTCCCACCACTCAGAAAAACTAAGAGCCTACTGTAAGCCTTCTTTTGACCCCTGAACCTTCTCTTTACCCTTCAAACCCACACCTCTCTTCATTTCCCATCCTAAAACAAACCCTTATCCTTTATACTTTAGCACTTGTGGGGGTCTAAGATGACAGCTCTGCCTTGCCTTCTTATTATAAGTAAGATTTTCATGGTTTCTATCTGAACTACTGTGTGTTGGATGTCCACAAGTGTGTAGAGTGCTGGATCTAGATGTTGCTTTTAACTGGGTTTATTCTTCCTTGTCCCCTTTGTCCCCCACATGTGTTCCCCAAAGGAAATCCAATATAACTTTACTGTAACCTTCACTCTATACAAAACCACCATTACATCCGTTTTCTCTCTGTCTTCTTCACACACTCAACATCAAACAATAACAAGCACTTAGGTAGCATCTCTTACAGAAGTACGGTCTTTCAAAAATATAATATTCAACTGGCCTTTCACACTTTGAGCTAATGTTACGTCGCTATGTGATACTGAGCCACAATAGTTAATAACTCCCGTCATTCACTACTACCACAAGCTGTGAGATACTCTCAACACATTCCAATGGAAGCATGTGTGTGCAAGTGTTACTGTGTGCATTTAAAGGACAAAGGATTCCAAACACATCAGCTGGTATCGTTACTCATTCTGCATCCACTTTGTACAATCCGAATACAATTATTCCTGACATGATAACGACAGTATAGTAAAGAAGCACAACATCTATGGTTAGAGGAAACCAGCCAAAATAAACAATGATATGTGACTGTGTCTTGCTGAGGCATTATTGTGAGTCTCTTTACAAAAAAATGGAGACTAAAAGCAAAATGTCTGTTTAAATGTCTTCCTGCACAATTTCTTTGAACACAGTCGGTGCATCAGTGGTTTGGCTGTGGTCCAATCAGCTCTGCATGACAGCAGTTTATAAAAGAATGAACACCCTCCGTTGAGCACCGACTCCTTTTGTAACTTTCCGACAAAGTTTCATTCTCAGAAGTGGATTGCTGTAGCCATTTAAATGAGATTTGAAGCAAACGAGAAAACAAATGTATTTATCGCGTACAATTTGCATGGTGTATGTAGATGTCATGCTTGCATGGAATCCATCAGCCCATTAAACACAATTCTGTTGGTTGGGGGCTAAAAGGTTGGCCCATGCCTTCATTTTCTTCATCTTCCATGCTGAGCATCGTCATGCTCAGCACTCATTAATAACTGTAGTGGACTTGTGCTTGTTAGCCTGTAGGCTAGATTTGAGACTACTATTATAGGTCTTACTGTAGGACGTGACTTAGGTAGGCTACAGATCTCTACTGTTAATTCTATGAAGATAAAAAGTTAAGATCCCCTTAAAGGTACTTGTATAGGAATGTCAAAACTACCTAATTTGGTAATGATGAAACATTTGCACAATGTGCTATGAAGAATACAGGGAAACTGGAAAATTATGCAAAGAGGGCAAAATACAACTAATCTGATACAAAAAAGGACGTGATCTTTCTCCCAATACAGTCCAGTCAGTTGTAAATTACGCTTTAGCACAAATGTACAAGATTCTGTATGATCCATCCATTTAATGCATACCATGTCACTAAGCCAGAGGAAAACCATGCCATCATCGCTCAAAATACATCACAAATTCAGTCAGAAGCTGCCAGACACAATGTGTTTGAAATAACTTGACCTCTCGCTCTCTAACTGTGGCCATGACTGGATAAAATGTCTGTTGTAGTACAACTTCACCACTAGAAATCCTTCAGTATGAGCGACTTATAGCTTGTTTTTCTGCTTGTGCACTGCCAACATTAACACAGTTATCTTATTATGCTGCGGCTGCTGCTGCTGCTGCTGGTCATGGTGATCGATGCCCTGGCAAACTGCACTCACAATGAAAACAAAAAAACTGATTGTACGGCAGACTGTTTGGACTGAGTTCCTGTTGATTTTACTTGAGGCTTGTGATAAGTATCTAAGTACTGTAGCGAGTGTGTTTGTATCTCTACTCAGTGGCCTATCATAACTGGAATAATTTTGGGGGGCAGCAATTGTGAAAGTTGGGCATTTTGTTTATTGGATTACTGAATTCCAATTTAAAGCAAAGGGAAACTCTCAGATGTACAAGAACTCAGAAATATGAGCAGCATTTTATTGTATACAGCTGAAACAATTGATGAATGGTTCATGGTTGCAAATGTCAAGCCTTTACCTCTACACTGTAAACCAAAAGAGTTGTCATTGGTGTCTGAAGAAAGAATGTCACTACTTCTACAGCACTGCCAAACTTTTCTAAGTGCACACGCAACGCCACGTCATGGGAAAAACATCAAGCATTTTCTGAAACTAAAGTACGTCACCAATCCAAAACAATCAAAATTTAGCCATAGAGCAAATACTGTAGGATGTAAAATGCCTTAAAACACCAGCAGCTTTTTCTGGCCATGTGTGTAATGTGTATGATTCTGTTCAGTGTGGTGTTTAATCATTACTATCAGCGTTTATTAGAGCTACCATGACTGTAAAAGCATAGGGATTGAATGTAGTTGACATGCTATTCTCTTTATTGTTATTACTACTTATGTATTGCTGTATGACACCATATCAATAAAAACTTGACATTACTGAGGCTGCAAATGATTTTGTCATGTTTATTTTATATGCAACACACACTTTTTAGGCAAGGTTACCCTAATGGGAAGTGTAGTATAGAAAATATACAATTTTGTACACGTTTACTACTTTTTAATGTTCAATGTTGAGCACCAGTATAATATAAATATTCATCTGGCATGTTGTCAAGATTGAGGACAAAAATTGTGTTGCTTTATCTGTAAAAGTAGATATTGCTTTGGACCAATACAGGCCAGAAAGCAATGTCACCTTGACCTCTTCCGTGGAGATGATTGATTACCTGCTGCTGTACTGTATGTTGATCTTTGCACCCTCACCGCTGCCCCACACACTTAAACACACCCCCTGTCCTAGACCTTGAGACCTTGGGCCTCGTGGATAGTCTCTGATTAGCCCATCTCTCCTCGCCCACCTACTGGGTTGGACAGCCTTGGTGCTGGATATGCATGTGTGACGCAGGTTGCAGTTCTTCAAAGATTTATACCCCTGCAATGCTGCTGAGTAGAAGGTGTGGTGAGCGACATCCAGTGAAATGCCGTCGTCAAAGCCCTGTTATAAAACAGCCCACCCTCCTTTTGCTTTAAACTTCGAGAGTGCTTGCTTCAACTTTCTATTTTAGGTCTCACCTTAGCCACCCTGCCCCTTCTTCATAACTACAGAACACACATGAGAGTATTATGAGACTATAAAAACATACGAACATAGCACCGACTATTAAAATATGTATACAATATTGCCTCCTATAAGAAACTCTGGGACCAATTTTAATTTTCTTTTCCCAGATTTAAAATTGCAGTTGGCTGATTTCTCAAGTGTGTCATTCTATAATTATTGCACACATGCCTGTCTTAAACTTTTATGCTGTACAAGAAATGTAATTGTTTAATAATTTAATATTTAATTTAACAGAATTTAAATCAATTAAAGTTCAGTAGGTTTCAACAATGTTTGGATGCACAGTAGCCTATGAGAGGTTTAAGAGGTTATTAACTATTGTCTGTGTGTGTGTGCACACTGCTCACTGGCTATGGCAATCTTTCCTTTTCATGTAATTTGCTATCTTAAGGGATAAAGGAGACCGTGATGCGGGAAAAGCACATTTTATGTTCTGTCTGGTGTCTGTGTGGGGTTGTGGAAATGAGAATCAGGCTGTGGAGTCAGGGGGCCATGGCTGTAAATTTCACCTGTTTGTCAGCGTCTCCAGGTCAAAGCCATTCCTCTTCACTGGACTGAGGCGTCGGCTCTTCAGACATATTAAAATGTGAATGTGACCTCACACACACGCCCACAAAGACCCATATCACACTAACAGAAATCCTAAAGGGCAAAAAGATGCTACTCTCTCAACAAGGGAGATAGTCACATTTGTTTTTAATCTTTGTCTAAGCTTCTTCGAGTCTTAAGATGTGTTCAGATGGACGCTAGGTGAATTTTAGACATGGCACGATTGCGTGTAAAGTCAATAGAGAGGCGTGAATACACACAAAATTTGCCCAGGGCAGTGTGAACTGTGGTGAAGCAACAAGTTGAAAATGTTTTAACTTGAGTGAATAATGTACGCCATTGAATCAAATTCATAAATGTTTAGAGACAAGATAAAAAAGTACAGATACTGGAGGAAAATGACAGAAAGAACCAGGGTTTCTAGTGAGATCAGTCAAGGGCTGAGCTGCCACACTCCCATACACAAGCTCGGTGTGTATGTTTCTAGCTAGCTTACAGCTAATTTCAATACAGTGGGTACGTTGACCTTGTAGTTGGAGCGAATTAGTACAGACTGCATCTTCTGCTTCACTTTCTGTCTGAACACACCTTTAAAGGAATACACTGACAGTTTGGGAAGAGCGTTTGTTTGCCGTCTAACTTTCAAGAGAAGATCCTCTTTTTGCAGGATGTGTTTAGCCTAGCTTAGCACAAACATTGGTGTCAGGTCAGGCCCTACACTTAACCTCTGACAAAACTGGAAAGAATAAGCTTCCAACAACTCCAGAATTGTCTTTTTACATGTTGCTAGTTGCTAGCTAACAAACTCACCAAAAAAACATACAAGAATCAACTGGGTTTCTTTTTGGCAGTAAATGTGCAAAGTCAGCTTTAGTGTGATGGTGGTCAGTAAAAAATGTGTTATGTGTAATGCATTAAACCAGTGTCTTGTTTTCTATTCTATCTACACATTAAAAATGATACAGTGAGTAAATATGAAAGCTAGCTGCTTTCCCCTTCTTCCACCCATTTATGCTATGTTAAGCTAGGCTAAACCCATCACTGAGCTTGGACAGAGATGAAGCCATTCTCATACCAGACTCATATTTTACTGTTTGCACCTGAAAATAAAGTGTTCATTTGTGAGTTGCTGCTGCTGTTGCCTTGGAATCTGTTGTTAGTACCCTGCTGTACGTCAGCAGCCTGGGGGAATCACCACTCTCCGAGAGACAGACTCGGCTCTCGTCCAGACAAAGAGGTCTAAAGAGAGGCATATAAACATCAGTCAGCAAATAAAATACAGAGACAAGACATAGCAAACATTAAACTGAGCATGTAAGATAATGACACACTAATGTTAATTTAAATTGGATGTGCCTAAAATCAGTTGAAGTAACAACAAAGTCAATGTTGACTAGTAGCTCACTATTCTGTTGGGGAAAAAACCCTTAGGGAGTGTTTTGCTTTAAATTACCAACATAGTCTGTTTCCATGGCACAAAGTGCTGATTCATTTTGAGGTAGGCCCTGTGTGTGATGTGGCGCTCTCTCTGTTAACCAAGCCGTCACTGTGTTTTTTTCCCTTGGTGCTAATAATAGCAGAGACAGAGCCAGCAGAGCCAGACATGCAGACAGACTAAAGGGAAGATGTTTTTCCCTGAACAAAGAGGAAGGTCACAGCCTTATTCTTGACCTCTGTCTAAGCTTCTGTGAAGATGGATGGGTGAGTGGTATTGGGTATTGATATTCAACCTGAGAAATACAATTTCATTAGCTATAAAGTCCGTCTCACTAATCTGAAAATTGAGTGGACATGGCCACAGTTGCTCTTCAAATATTTCTCATATAATGAAGGATTTGATTTAGGTGTAAAGATCTGACTTGTAGAGCGTTAACTGAATAAATTGAGGATAGATGCGCTTCACGTTTCTTTGTTTTGTTTCTCTCTTCAGGTGTGGAAAAGTGTGATTCAGCACTTTCTTCTTCCAGTGATTAAAAGGTTTCAGTAAAAACCCACTGTTACACAGGAAACATCTGATGAAATGTTAAAAGGTAGGTATTTTTAGATTTCGGCTGGCTACATCAAAAGCTGGAGAAGGAGGAAGATGCATCAGAACTGAAGCTCTGCAGACTGCTTTTGATGCTGCGCTGGAGGCACAAAGTGTAACTGTGGTGATAAACCTGGTAAAAAAACAATGCACGTCTTTCTGCAAATTCAAACCACTGAAATATTTTAGAAAAACTTGAGATTTTGTTCACTTCCTTCTTCAGGCATTCCGTCAGAATTCAGTCTGCAGATACAACGGGAATCATTTAACTTTTTACAAAAGGACTCCTTAGGAAACATCAGCAGTCATAAACGCCAAATCCACTTCCTCTATTATAGCTAAATTATAAGTTACTGGCAGTAAAGCATTCCTACATTTTATGTTTTTTTCTATATGTGAAACTTTTGCAGAGCTACAGTCACTGACTTGATGTAGAAGAACTGCAATTTGGTCCCTATTCAGGTGGGACTCATTATTTTGGAGGAGTCCAGAGAGGGTGCTGGAGTGCAGCAAAACAAGTCAAAGCTACAGGGATGTGTCCTTAAAGTAACTGAGTGCTGCAGTGTGCAACCTCTGACAGATGTAAGTTGCAGTCAGACTCACATAAAGATATCCACTGGGATGATGACATTCTGGTTTATAAGTCTATAACAAGGCAATGTCCTTAACAACCCCATGTATTTTATATTGGCAGTGTCTGTTAAGGATGGTTTTTCAGCATCTATATTCTTCAATCATAAAAGTTCAGTGAAACTAGTCAAAGAATTGTATTCATGTATGTATTATTGTAAGAATGTCTATCTTTGTCATTACCTTTATTATTTAGAACATTCTTATAGAAGTGGATGACACAGAAATGCATACATGATCTGACATGCCATTTTTCTTTGGCAAATGGCATATTTAAAGATCACAGGGGGGGGGGGGGTGAGAGGTGTGTGCTGCCACTGCCTAATCCATAATAGAGCAGCTGAGCCCATCCAAGGCTTTCTATTCAACATCCAGCCTGCAGACTATGACACAGCATTTGAGAGCGAGAGAACAAAAAGAAGCTGAGCTCCACCTGATGTTGAAAAGAATGCTCTTTGAGGTTATCATGGGGGATTAAAACCCAGCCGTGTGAGCAGTGAGTGTGTCAAGTGGAATCATTAACGATCAGGAGCTTAAAGTTTAAAAAAAGAGCAAAGCCTTTGACCAGTTTTAGATGATTCTCTTTTAGCGATCAGTCTTAAAAATGCCCTTTCTTACTTAAGTTAGAGCTGTAAGATAGTTGCAGACCAGTTGAAAACACATGAAAGATAAGCATTTAGTCATGGTTTTATTCAGGGCTTCTTCTTTCCTTGTTCTTGTTCCTCAGTGGTAAAATATTAAAATGACCTCATCACTGTGCTCCTGGAGAGGTGGTGCAGAGATTTGCAGTTAATAAGTTGTGATGATTTATACAGGTATCCAACCTATTTCCCCCCAAAAGCATCCAGTTATTTCCATGGATATTATCAAGTATAACATTGATCAGATAAATTATTGTATTATTAGGTTTTGTATAGTATAATTAGGCCACATCATTTTGACCATAATTTCCTCTGCTGCAAACAGGTGTGAAACTGTGAAAGGTCAGACAGAGTAATTCTGCTATCATTAATCTTCATGCCCAGAAGACTTCAATGTAGGCAACTAACATTTAACATTACACTAAAGGCGATTTTATTGATGCCATTAATAACAATGTTACAATTTCTCAAAAAAAAGTTACCAGCACTGTTTGCTTGTGTCGGTAGGTATATGAGTCTGGACTATTTCTTGTCCCGTCATCAGTCTTTGTGCTAAGCTAAACTAGCCCACAGCTGGCTGTAGCTTCATATTTAACAGATAGATATGAGAGTGGTATGTATATTCTCATCTAACTTTTTGCAAAAAAAGAAAATATGCACATTACCCAAAATGTCAGATTATCCCTGCAAACCTGCATTAATTGATTTTCTTGCCGAGGAACAAAGCTGTCAACAAAACAATTACGTATTAACATATTCAAAAGTTCACATCCAGCAGACACACAACATTAGCATTCATTTGGAGTCATGTTTTTGGCGTCTCCTTTTAGCTTTGTTTAGGTCTCCACTGACTCCTGAGAAAAATAAGATGTTGTTTAGCTGCAAAATGGCCCACTGTATTGACCAGCTAGTTGCTAACTTTGTCAGTTTGCCATTTGGTGCTGGGCAGGTAGCCAACAGTGAGTTTTTCCACCTGAAAAGAGTTGCCTGTTATGGCAGGAAATGACTATAACGGAAAAACAGTGAGACATAAAACCAAAATAATGCCTCAGGCACTGCAGAGTCAGGTGAATTTCCTCATGGGTTCATAAAAGCGACTCCTTTTACGTTAAATCATTTGATGCAGCATTGATTTCAAAATAAAGAATTGTATTAGTGTAGCTTCAAAGAAATCTTCTGTGTTGTTCCCAGCTTAAGAGATGCCAGGCACTGCTGGTTAGCATGTTTTACTACTTTCTCTAACGTTCTCATTTGTGGGATTGACGTTTTATCTTTGAGAGGATGTGTGTCTAACCTTGAAAAGCCCCTCATTATATTGTGTGTTAATATCGAGCACAACACTGCGATTTTCTCACAGAACTGTTGGTTTAAACATTTCAAATTTCTTATCTACACAAGTGAAACACTATGGCATTGACTGGATTAATGAGGTGTTTGCTTCCAAGGTTTTTGTGATTATTTAAGCTCCACTAACCAGCAGGCACTTTTTATTTCCTTTCCTTATCATAGATCATAGATCATAGATCATGGATATATTCTATATTACAAACAATATCACCTCTGGAGTTGCTCTCTCGCCCAGTTTCACACTGAGAGTGAGATTACTGTATGATTTATACGTTAAGTAGCTACCTATCAATGTTCAGCAGTGGATGTAAGAACTGGAACAGGACACAGAGGGACACTCCCATCCCCACACAAAGCGCCAAAGGCTGTCAGGCTGGAGGAATAAAGATTACCTGCCTCCAGAGACCGACTTATTGACAAATCTCCTGTGGTCCACACAGTATGTAGTCTTCAAACATCCAGAGCAGCTGGGAGTGGGGGTGTGCTGTCCATATTCCCCTGCCCCATCTGTGTTTCACCCGTGCTTCTTCTGTGGGGTGAAGGAACAATAGTGGCACATGCACCTAATGAGACGTAAAGGTGCGATGTTGTATTCTCTGCTGCTGCAAGCCAACCATTGACAGATCACCATTCAGCACTGATCAATCGCTGGCAGCACTAACACACAGATTTGTGGGATAGTTTGTAGAAGACGTATTTGTTCACACACTCCTTTCAATGCTTTCTTTCGTTCCCAAGCCTAAGTTTGTTCAGCGAGTCATCTTTTACTCTTTCCCCATTTGCTGAAATGCAGAAACAGCTAATGGAGAACTCCCGCATCATGTCTGTTAGAAGTGGCATCATGAACAGTACACGTGTTAAAGGCATGAAGGTCATTGATGTTCGAATATGTCCTCTTCTTAAAGAAAATGATGAATAGAAAATTGCTTTAGAAGAAGTTGAAAAGTGAAACTCAGTGTGCACACAGTGTTGTAGAGGTTCAAACAAATCACCTCATATCATCAAAGGGCCCTTAAAGAGGAGAGAATCATTGTGCATATGGGTTTCACAAAGGATATGCAAGTCACACAATTTAAATAATTTCACACAAGTCAGTGCATACCAGTTTAAACTCCCAGTTTCTGTTTATCTGGCTATAAATATAAATATTTTGTATATTCACGTAGATCCTTAAAGAGTCTGACAGTTTTACATCAGCGTTTGCAGATATTCTAAATGTAAAATAATCAGCAACAGACAAGTGTTTCACAATTCATATAAAAATGCAAAAACACCTCATTACCTCCTTTGTCGAGTACATTGTTTCAATGGGATGGGCAATATTAGAGGGTTTAAAACAAATAAAGTATCACTTTCTAATAAGACGTATCTTGTAATGGATATTTGTTAGGTTGAAACTAATTCCTTTTTAATGATTAACAAATGTTGTATTAATAGATCCGCAAACAGCCGTTAACAAAACCAACTTTTGCGTTGCAATGTAGTGAAAAATCCCTTTTGCTGGTGCTTGTTCTTCTCCAGCTTTTAACTCATCTTTCATCATATTTACTAAACAGACACGAGATTGGTATCAATCCTCTGATCCCCAAATGTCATACTACATACGACTCCAGACTTTGGTCCTGTTATAAAAAGCTATCATTTCTGATCTCTAATGCATAAATAAATAATTTCTTAACCAATATTAAAAGCCATTTGTTGAAAGTTATAAATGCTTAATAACGTGTATCTTATTAGAAAGTAATTTCATCATTGTTGAATTATTTCGTTAGTTGGTTTAGATGTGAAGCGGCTACCAGATTTTATTGCCCCTGGCAGCCTGCTGCATGCATCTGTTAGCCTTCACAAACTGAAGGTGATAATGTCTTTGTACGTGATGTGTGCTGTGTGGGGGTGGGTGGTTTAGGTGGCTGGCGTTAAAGAATGGAACAGTACAGTCATCACCTTACTCCCCTGTGCCCATTGGGTCGGCGCTATCTAGCTCAACCTTGAAGCTCGGAGAAATGGCATTAAGATAAGTGATGGGCTGCTGCTGAGCATTTCCCTGGAAGTGAGTCTTTCAATCTAACCTGCTAGTCACGGGGGACTGCAGGGTAATTACATCACATCATTCAAGATCTTAAGGCAGCAAAGAATGACTTTATGGCGTTATGGTTCCCTAAGATTGTCGTTCCATGGAGAAGTTAACAGAGCAACTGCTCTCTAAATAAAAGCAGAGACTGTTATGGGAACATTACACACTAATGGCGGCTTTCATTAATCAGATGTCATTGTTAATCAGAGGCATTGCCTTATTGATGGCAGTTGAGTGAGAGAAACCTTCAGGGACCAAAAACAAATGCAATGGATGACGAAAAACTGCAGCAAGATTTTTTATAGTCACATCCCATTTTTTTCACTTATCTGATGTGCAGTGTCACAAGCTGGATACACTATTTGCATTATGTGCGATGGAGGGTTTGAACATCCATCACTGAAGAACCACGAGCATTTTTATACAGCCGGGCTGTCAACAAGCATGCTAATCCATTTTCCAGTGCATTTCTACATCTTTCCTCCTCCCTTTGACTCTCTGGCTGTGTGCCCTGTCCCTTGTCCGTCTCACGTGCGCACTGCGGTGAGGCAGTTTGCTTTTATAGCCATGATGCGAGGAAGGCCAACACTTCTGCACCCTTGGCTCCGCCCTCTTTGCTGCATAACATTGCAAATACATGCAATTCCAAGGCATCCCCATCTCCGGGCCTATCGTGTGGGGGGGGGGGGGGGGGGGGGGGGGGGGGGGGGGGGGGGGGGGGGGGGGGGGGGGGGG
>JAVQJD010035021.1:0-44445 GCA_036023655.1 Nannoperca australis
CTCATGCAGGGTGATCAGAAGGATTGGTAAGGAGTCAACACTGTGTCGCTAAAACTGATGACATCAACGCAGCTAAAAATACCAGAGAATATTTATTTATCCATGGAGGAAAAAATATCTGTGGTTCTTGCTCAGGATTTCCTCCCTCTAAAATATTCAGTTGAACATTTGACAGTCCTGCTGTTGAAAACGCAGCAGCCAATACTGACTGAGTGCAGACTTCAGATCGGGTCGTATGTCAGCAGAATGTGACTAATTATATCAAAATGTCCTCCGTGTTTACTGAAGCCCAGTATTGATGGGCCTTCCCTTTTTGCTATCATCATTCTTTCTGCTTTAGATTTATGAGAGCTGGATGTTTGGTAATATACACATTTTATATTGTATATAAAGAGTTTAGACATATCAGTCTTGGTTAATATCTTTAAAATGTTTAGTTGTTTTTTATTCTCTGAATCAGCATTGATTATCCAAAATTCAACCTCCATTTATTCAAAAACAAAAAATACTTGAGATAGGTGTGAATACAAATCTATCTGGGTTTGACAGACACACTGCTTCTGATATTTTTGAATTCATTATATTGTTTGTTACTCTCTGGTTTTGGTTAAAGCCTTTATGTATTGCAAGTTAAATGCAGTATCTATCCCTCTATCTGCCTACATGTGTTTTGGTCTTATGGTAACCCTCCTCCTAACACTGTGATCAATGGCATTGTACTCGTGCTCACGTCTTGGATCAGCCAGCCACTTTATCTATCCGAGTGGCACTGCAGCCAGCAAGAAGAGGAGAGGAGCAGGGTTGACTTATAAGGCTGACAACGGCTCCATTCATGCGTCTAATTTAAGAGCGGCTTCTGCTCTGTTTAATTAACAATTTACTAGGCCATCAGTCAACCTCCCATTGTGGTATAATCAGCGTCGCCGACGTTCAGCCAGCTCGGCGAACGCTTTCGGGATCTGCAGTAGGATTAGAACAACCATGCAACTTTCATGGATACACAGCCAGAAAAGTGGGCACTGCGAGTTCCAAGGACGCAGCGAGAACAACTGTGAAACCCCAGATTGAAAGATGACACTCTGCGGCAGAGCGAGATGGGCAACGTGTTCGACAAATTAGCCAGCTCTGTGTTTGCATGCTAGGAGCTGCAGCCGTATAATGTTATTGCCGTATTAAAGGAATCAACAGATGCATATTTGCTCCCCTGGGGGGGGGGGGCTTTCGTGTTGCTTGCTGGCGCAGCCGGTCGGAATGTAATCACGACTCTGGTGTGACCGTAGCTCTGATGTAACTGCATACTGTGTGCAAATTTCACTTGTCTAGTATTTTAGGGTTGGGCTTAGGTACAATGGAGGTTTTCATTTGCTGTCATGCGTAGGCACCTTTAAAGGATTATGTTACAGTGTAAAAAGATATAAATAAATCCCCCCATAAAGACTCCACATGCCTCACTATCCTAAAGTTGCATAACACAAATCCGTCTGGTCCTCCCTTTTCTCCCACACCCTACTCAAGACAAGAACCAACACTTATTGTTTTAAATGTTTTAATGTTATTTTAGGAGAGGAGTGTAGGGAGTACTGGGGTCTACAGTGTGCTTTCTGCTCATTGTCCCTCCAAATTTTCTGACAGTAGTATTATAACCCACAGAGAGGATTAAGGGCTGGTAATCTGGGGGAATAGTGTATTCCATTTCTACTGGTTTCTGTATATTTTCGCCCCTTAGCTTCCTCTGTATAAACAAATAGCATTTTTCTCGTTTATCCACTTAGTTCCTCTGTCTTGCTGATTAGCAGCGAAGGGCTGGGAGGATGGGATAACCTAGAGCGGATAGTTCCAAGGATATCTGAGGCCAGCATGCCTGTGTGTGTGTGTGTGTGTGTGTGTGTGTGTGTGTGTGTGTGTGTATGTGTGTGTGTGTGTGTATCAGTGGGAATCTATGTGTGTTTGTGTGTGTGTGTGTGTGCGCAAGTACTGTATAAACAAATGCAGTCCTACTTGAAGGGCTCGGCCAATTAAAAGCAGCCCCTGAAGGAGTGGGCTCATCAGGATGCAGTGAACGTAGCAGATCTGTTCTTTGATAGCCTGCTGCAGTCTGTCACTATAACCAAGGCATTAATACCACCGTGGCTCTGTAGCACAAAATATTGACATCTTCATCCTTTAGATGTTGAGAAATCGATAAGAAATGTGAATACAATGGCTCACAGGCTCACAAATGAATAAGGAATCCAACATTTTTTTATGTATGAATCACGTCTTTTGACTCCAAACTCTCAGATCTTGTATGTGTTGTGACTGAGAATGCAAATATAGTCTTAATCTAATTGGATATGAAATCCTCAATTCAAACATTTGAAACAATAAGGCTATAACATTAATAACAAAAAAAATCTCGCAATTGTAATATTATATATAAATTGTAATAGAATGTCCATAAAATGGGGTCATTAGACTTGAATAATATGTGATATTCTGTTATTTATTTTATTATCACATAAACTAGCATGAATTACATGTTCAAACTAGATCTTCTTATTTTAATTCAACAACTCTCCAGAAATGTTATTATATCATCCAGTAATGCATTACCAATGAAGACTTACATTGTGGACATACATTTAGAGGGATTGAATTGAAAATTACAATTTGGCTTTGAAAAGAAAACCTGAAACACTGGCATTGAAACATGCAGATTATATGTAAATCACACTCTCCTTGCACATTCCTTCAAACCCTAAATGGTAAAAGAAAGTTGAAATTAAAAAAATCTATGGACATTGAAAAAAATTAAACTGACAGTGTAAAGAAAACCTGACAGGGACAGAAAAATAATTGAATGCTTTTTTCAGTTCAGGTTTTGTTTTTGATGTCAAATTGTATTTTTGATGCGAAAGACTAAAGTCACTGTCCTGGCTCCATAATTTCTCTCTGTTTGATAATGGCAGGTTTTAAATGCCATTATGAAACAGTTATTACTCTACGAGTTGCTATGAAGCTTTAACTATGAATCCGAGCAAACAGGTAAATAAGTAATTGGATGGGAATGTTCCTCACTTGTGAGACAAACAAAGAGATCTGGTTGTTATGGAACAGAAAATGCAGTGCTGTGCAGATAAGAGAAAGACAAGTAGAACCAAAGCTGGATGTCTGCATTGGAGCCAATTACCTTCTGTTCTCACCCTCACTGTCTACTTCTGGTAACCCAGAAGACAACGCTGATGTGTTTTGTGGCAGAACACAATTGAATTGCTAAGCCAAACCTTCTGTTGATTTGGTCTTGGGTTGCAGCCAAACCACATGTTGCACTCATTGCAGCTGTGTTGAGTCCTATTGACCCCCAAAACTGCATCACAAAGGGGTAATAACCAATCTGTGACTTTTATTGCCCTCTATTGGTGACCAGAGAAAATTGCAACAACATTAAAAGAACTTATTATCTCCTCTTCGTGGAGCTGCTCGGGTCTCTGGCACAGGTAATGAGGCTTATTAGTCTTCATAGCTGAAAGGTCTTGCTCAAAACACAAAACCACAGTTGTTAAAGACTTGGAAACAGTGAATAAATGAGACCAGGGAGACTGGGAGGGTCAGGCCGAAAAAGCTAGAAATGAAAGCCAGAAATCTCAGCGACTGACAGAGTAATCAATGAGTCCGTTGTATTGATCAACAACCTTCAAAGCCACAGATATATTATGGTCATTTTGTACAGTGGGGAGTTAAGATTCCTACAGATTTCTACATATTTCCCCTTGAATACCTCAAGAAGGAGTTGTGCTTTTATTGATGTCATTGCTGGCATTGGCCAATTAAAGGAGGGGGGGCATTCCTCACTGATTGAGTCAACTTTAAAGAGAAATGCAGAGCTACTTATTACTTGTCCTCTCACGTTGCTGCATCAGCCATGCAGTTGACATACTGACATGTGACGAAAGACACTTTTGACTGGACATCACATGGTGACAAGTGACACAAACGGCAGGCATGATAACCTTCACACTTCTCGAGTTCTCGTGCTTTCTCTCTTCCTTTCTTGTTGTCTTTCTCGCTCTTCCCCGCCTCTCCCTTCCCCAGACATCCCCATACACTCATGGAACAATACACCCACACACACTCATATATACACCCATACAAACACAAAGATGGATCAATTTCACATTCCCTTTCAGGAAGTGGAAGACGCCATGCCTCATTGTCAGTTTATAGCACGATGTTTGATCCAACCTAATGCCGGCATGCAAATTAGCTAGTTATACTTTTTCTGTTTGTTTTTGCGTGCCGTCTTTTTTTTTTTTTTTTTACGGCTTGATACGTTCTAAACAATTATTTCGCCACCTCAGATGCTGCATCTTGTTGTGGCCTATTTTTGAAAATAGGGCAGAGTTTTTGGCAAGGCACCGACGAAACCATAGCAAAGTTAACTAATTGAAAAAATGCCCTCATTGTGCGGTGGTTTAAAACTCCTGAAGAGAAAGCTTTCAGTTCCACCATAATGGTTTTATCCATTCATTTGGGTTTTATTGGCTTTGCTTGGCAGTAGACAGGGAGCAACGGCACCCCCGAGCAACAGCTTTCCCACAGAGTCATTTGATCATATGCTGACTGGATGAAAAAGAGTGCAAATTAAAGTCCCTCCTCACTCTGACACCTTAAACACAAAACACGACAGGCCATATTTTTTCCGCCAAATCAGGAGCCTGAGAGATGGATACGGATTTATAATTGAAGAAGGGAGAAAAAAATCAAACACAGGTGCGTGTCAGGAGCCTGGTGCTAAATCACACCAGCAGTTGGATGAAGAAAACCTGCCTGAAGGGTCTGAGGGACCCAGAGCCATTCTGTGCCAATGAAGGGGTGTGCACTTTAATTCGCATCACCCTGTGACATATCAAAGGGAATGCACAAGTAGATGTGCCTCTTTGATTTTGCTAGTTGTGAAATGCCAAGTTACTCTGTAGGCCCACAATAATCTGCAGCGTTCTTACCATAATCCTGCAGTTTTAGCCAAGTAATGAACAACGTGAGCAAGAGGGAGTGTGTACAGCACGTTGCATAAGCACTGTGTGTGTGTGTGTGTGTGTGTGTGTGTGTGTGCTGAGGCAGTGTCTGCAGGGGTGGGGCAGGGTGGGGATGAGGGTTTTCCACAAGCTCTTGATGGAACAAATTGGATGTTACATACGTGCACTTATCGCATCGGGCTGCTGCTTATCAAACTTCACACGCCACGTCAGTGTCATTTTCTCTGCACTGTGTGAAACATATTTACACAAAAGAGGCGCTGGTGCAATCAGGCGCGCAAGAACACACGCCAGGTGCTTCTTCCTCCCTCCCTCCACCTATCCCTTCACGCGCGTGCTCACACAAGCATGCACACAGCCTAGAGCGTGGTCCTGCCAAGAAATGAAATTCTTAGCCATTTCCGGCGGGAATGGAAGAGCATTCCTGTCCTCATTAGAACAGCTTCGCGTGCAGTCGCTGAAAACTACAATGCCCGATTTCTTGTCTTTTTGGCGGCACCCGGAGTGGGACGATGCCACAAAATCACAAATTATAAGCCAAGGAGCTGGAAAGTAAAGCGGTGTTATTGGGCCGCCAAGCGGACCATCTGCGGACTTGTTCAAAAGCTCAGCCCGCAGAGTCCAGACGGGCTGTTCGGTTGCCCGGGTTAAGTTGCGATATCATGCAGAGCATATTGACCGCCACAAACACTACACGGCCTCTCTCTCTCTCTCTCTCTCTCTCTATCACGCGCGGTCGCTCGCGCACTCACATTCGCGCACGCACGCACGCATGCAAAGAGGGAATTTGGGCAAGAAAGGGGCACGCACAAAATCTGCTCGGAATTACGACTCAATTAAGAGCCACTGAGTCAAGGTCGTTTACAGCCGCAATATACACCGCTGATAGTGACGCTGCCTGTTAGTCCGCAACCATAATAAAAAAGAATAATTGTGTTACTGTGCAGATTAGAGGTGTTTTTTGCGCAAATAGTCAGTCATGTACCAGTTTAACCAAACCCCGGATGAGCCAGCAGAGTAAACTCCAATTAGGACATGTGATGTATGTTTGGTTGTGTCTGTTCTCAGCAGACACACTGCCCGACGTGGATTTGTACCATTGCGCAGTAACCCAGCAGGACCCTCCTGTCTGCCTTATGTGAAAACTTTACAGATATGTCTAATATTGTCTAATGTGCACTACTCACCATCAATAATAACGGTCTTCATGATTTAGATGGGGGTGCAATCCAGAAGCTGTATAAATCCAAGTTGAATGAATCCCAGCCTGTGTGGAGACAGGATATCCGCGGTTTATTGCAATTTCTGGATAATTGCAAATCCAGTGCACGGTTGGAGACGGACAGCCGAAATCACCCCTGCACCCTTCAAACTTTAGCCGTAGGTCTTCCCGAGTGGGGAGCCACGTCTCCGGCTGCACCCGAGCTCAGTCATTTGGACGAGGGATTCAAAAAATAGTCAGCAATAAACATCCAAATTGGGATCAGTAGACTCGACACACCAGTCGACACCTCCCCCCCCAAAAAAATATAGGACGCGCAAACAGCTCCGGAGAAGAGCTCAAAGTGTTAACGCACAAGTGGAGAATCAACGACACAGGCAAAAAATCTGTATTGGATCCATGTTTTGAAACTGCAGCACATATCCAGTCTGATCACTTTCCCTGTTTGTATATTTCCCAAGTACACGGAGAAAAGTGTGGTGGATGCGCACGGATGTCAGCCGCACTGGTGAGCGTCGGTGTGCGTTTACCACAGGGAGGTGGAAAGGGAGGGCGGGGCGGCGAGGTGCGTTAGGCGGAAAGAGAGAGAAAGATGGGGGGAGAGAGAGAAAGAGAGAGAATTCGAAGATGAATGTTTCATGGGTATGTATCGCGCTGCAAAAAATTGTCGTCTTAAATCCCAAAGTGGAATTTGTCCATCAAAATAAAGCAAAAAAATATATATTGTATGCATTTTCTTCATTAGGTGTATTTTCTGCCTGGTTTCACTCCAGTTATTTATAGAACCCCCCCCACACACACACACACACACAAACACACACACATGCACGCGCTGTACCGGGTGAAATTAGTTATTTTAAATAACGGATGGACTTGAAATATTTTAATAGTGAATCTGAGACTTAATGACTTCTTCAGACAGACATTTCTTGCAGCGCACGGCTGAGCTCCAATGAATGTTTTATGTGCAGGGGGTGGTGGCGGTGGTGGTGTTGGTGGTGGGGTGGGTGGGTGTGTAGGTGACGTGAGGCGAATCTATTTGGATCGGACACGGGCAGGCACGCACATCGTGCACACGAGCCAGGCCGGCTGGTGGGACCCGCGCTTCCTCTCGGGGACTGCTCTGCTCTGGTGTCGTGGGCGGAGTTGTTCAAAACCGTCAGAAAGCCTGGTTAGCAGTGCAGACAGAGACACATTTAAAACCCTCAAACTTACCTGAGACCTGGCACTGTTAGAAAAAACGCTCTCCTGATGTTTTTTTTAATTAATATTTTAAGACATAACATCAGCATTCCCTTAATTTCTAACCATTATATTTTATTATGAGTGTTATTATTATCATTATTATTATGGTTATTATTACTTTTATCTTCCAAGTCAGGCAGACATTTTATTTTCTGTATATTAAGTGCCTTGGCATAGCACCTCCTTGCAGAGAATCCAACATGACACACTCCGTTTCCTTGCATTTCATGTGATAATTGCTGCTTTTGCAAAGTGAGACCCACAGTGGCAATGCAGATTTGACCGAAGACCACTTCACCGTCGCTCTAGTCTGCAGCTATGCTGGGTTCGCTGGAAACCAGGAGGATTGGATTATTATCTTTAGGTATCACACGCCCCCTACCGGCTCACATGCAAACACATCATCAGCACCATGGACAGAGACAGAGAAGTCTCATCTGCGGAAGATGATTCCCTGCTCGCCCTAAGAGACAGCAAGGAATTAAACTGAATGGGAGTTTGTACGCTCTGGCAGATAAATTATTGAATTCATACTGGAAACTATGTTGTATAGGTCTGAATCTGGAATATTTCCATCTGCTGGCATTTACATTCATAATGAAATATAGGAAACTTTCCAAATTGCACACTCAATCTTTCACTTGGAATAGCAGCTTAGCTGTTGAATTATGACAGATACAGAAAACACGAGGCTGTGTGTATTATGAGGCACACTGGCACGGGATCAAATGTGTGTGTTAATTACAGTATAGTATGTGGTCTGAGACAGAAAAAAAGCCAAGAGATTATCACAGGGAGCAGGTGAATGGAAACCACAGCCAGGTGGGTGGTGTAGTCGAGCGAAATGGGGGTATGTGCGGCAGACTAATCCCAAGCTTACAACTACCACCAATATTGAATCACATCATCAGAATATGTCAGTGAGCCACTCGCCTGGTATTTGCTCACAGTGGAGACCGGCAGGGCCAGATGGCCAGTAGAGACATGGTCCAAAGCCGCCGCGGCGACTCGCTGAGATCGAGGTCACCCCGCGAGAAAAGGAAATGCTGTCACCTTTCACAGTTGTCTCTGTTTCTCCTGCCTTTTCTGAATGCCTCTGTGTGGACAAACAGACATGTCGTGCATTTGTATGCTGTGTGTTTGTGTGCCCTGGAGTGTGCTGTAACGGGCAAAGTGGCATTTCCTGTGCGGGCTTTTCACAAAAGAAAAAACAATAATAATGAAATGTTATCAACAAGGATCGGGGGCAACAAACCAACATTCATATTTTTGCAGCATTTTAGCCTATAATAAAATTCTTCCTAAGTTCTGAGAACATTTTCGCTATAAAATAACTTTTTTGTATGTGGTAAGTAACATGTAGCTTAAAAGAGAAACGTCACTAAATAGACAAGGACACGAGTTGCATGTAAAAAAGCATCCTAATTAAGTCACAGCGTACAGTGTTGACATGATCACAAAAATTGGTCCTCAGCTGGAAAAACATTAATTTGCCTAACTGGTTAAGACATCTCCTTGTGCCAGGAAGTGAAAGGTGTACTTTAACTGATTACTATACCCTTCCACAGCTCATTATACAACATGCCCACTCACTCCTGAGCTCATTCCATTATAGTATATCACAACGATATGTGCCAGCAAGTGAAAAGGACACAGGTAAATTGTCATGGGAGCTTTGAGGCTGGAGGCCTTGCGCAACGAGCGACTGTAAATTAACTACGGGTGGATCATTGCCATGCAAATGGAAAAAAAGGAGATTGGGGATCTTTAATTCATGACAGTAATGAAATGAGTCAAGCTGTTGAGTCTCAAAGGCAGCGGATCCCTAGGCTGAGGCTCTACTATTCTTTTCATCACAAGTCTGATAGATCAAAAGGAGAATGAGGGCATAAATGAGTTCCTTTGGTAATGGGAAAGTTAGTTGTGTCCCACTGCCACAGGAGCTACAGTAAGACCAGTGTTAATTACAGTCTATGGAATGTAAGCTGAAACTGAAGGCTTTTACTCACTCTAGATGAAATAAAGAAAAGGTGGAACATAATGGTCGTGGTTCAAGATATGTGTACGTCAAAGGTCATCAAGCCATCACACACTCACATCAAGCATGACTGATTTACTTTTCTTCTTGACTGAACTTTCCTCATCTCTTCCATAGTTCTCTAAAATATATAAATATTCAGCAATGGTACAAGAGATGCAGGAGTTTGCCTTCATAACACATTCTCTGCTGCATTTAGCTTTTGCTAGGCCATAACTGAGCTGGAATAGTACATTTGTCCCTTAAGGCAATACCACTCTTTCTACAACTTCCCTCCAAAACCCGCAACATGGGGTGACTTGGATAAAACAAAATGCTTGAATTCAATAATAGAAAAAAAAATTAATAATAATCAAAAATCTTTGCAAAGAAAATGCAAATCCTCCTGAAGGAATAAATCGTCGGAATAAGAGCTCTTTTTATTGGTCTCATAACTCTGCACATAAAAGAGAAAGAAAGATTTTTACTGTATGCCACATTAAACAAACACACCCACAAAAAGTGTTATATACAATGTCAGCTCAGAAGATACAAAGGCAACAAAATGTATTTAAAGAATACCTTTGTGCAGAGAGATGGCATTGACAGGAAGTTATATAAAATTAAAACACACCAAAATGTGGGCTTACAGAGGTACTGTACAGGGATACACACAGAGGTATGTGTGGCATTGTTAATTACCCCTTGTGCTCTGTAACATTGGCATTACTTTCTCATAATTTGGGGTCTCACAGAACCTACTTCAGGGTTTCCCTTTAAATCGTATTTTTCTTTCTGGTCTTATTCACTTTTATTAGGATACATAGAAGATAAGCAACATTTTTACTGTAGTGTATTCTGGAAAGCTAGAATATAGGGGGGTAAAAAATATATTTTTTAATATATATTAATTCCCAGCTGCTGCATGAACTCAAACAGAAAACAACGTGAAGCCAATGTGTGCATAGAATTGCTATTGCAACTACTAATGGCTAGCTCTTCTTGCAAATAAAGCATATTTTAAACTTGAACTGGTATTGTACTAGCAAGAAACGTAGAAATATTGTGGTCTGGGTTAATTTATATATAAAGTCAACTATTAAAATGAAGTCAAATGTGAATATGCTAAGTCTACACATGTTGGAGTCAGCATGTAAAATACCCCACCTTGTGGAAGTTTTGGATTGTTGAATGTAAAAAGGACATGACCTCACTGTCACTGTCACTGAGTGGTAGCTACGGCCCTCTGTACTGGGTATGAATATGTATACATTACACCGGACTAAAGCATATTAAATATAAGTGCTGGATACACTGATGTAACATTAGCTGTAATCAACTTTATTACTATTAATGATAATTATGTCCGTATAGTTTTCAGGGAAACACTTTGAGAATATTGTTAATTTTCAGATTGTGACGTTGATCAGGCATCTTTGAATTGAAATTGCCCTTGAGGAGCAGAATCCAATCACAGCGATGTATTCCCTCTCAACTGCCATTACTCTCTAAGGCATCCATTTTTTATTTATTTTTTTGGCTTTTCCCTCTCCTTTCTTCTGCAAACTTGCAAGACAAAGAGTTCGTTCAGCTCTCTGCTCATTAGGCCTGGGAGTCAGATATTAATTCTGGCCTGGGTGAAAACCCTGTCGCCATTAAGATCGGGTGACAGCTCATTTTCCTTGGTGGCCTGCAGAAGACAATAGCAGTGATGGAATTGTTTTTTCCAGCCTGTAACCTCATTAACTCATTGGAATAAAGACAATGTGGAGTTGTTTGCATTAAGCTGTAATTATGCTGATTCACTCACTTTCTCCCTCTCTCACTTACTCTCTCTCTTCCCTTTCCATTTGCCATTTTAATTAGATTCTCCTCTACTCAAACATTGACATTGTGGACTTGCTTTTGACTCATGAATTAAGCACTCATTTACCCATCATCTCCGATGTGGATGTGAGAGGAGAGAGGAAAGAGTAGGTAGACAGTATGCCTAACAAAGGGCCATGTAAACATGCCATATGTCTTCACTAGTCATATATTACCTGGTTTGACAAGGCTACATTCCTTGAGACTGTCAGTGGGTCGGAAAGGACAAGTATGTGGAAATTTATTCTCCTGCAACTTCACGTGCTCAGTGGCATGACCTTGATTTTCTCGTCCTTTTCAAGTCAGAGCCGGAGAAGGAAAAAAAAAGGAAAGAAAAAGATAGAGAGACAGAGAGAGAGAGTGATGCTTGGATGAACACAGGCTTTGTGCATCTGTCTTGTGGGTTTGATTTGGTCTTTTCTACTGGGTGATAGGAGCACAGATAGCAGATGTCAGCCATGACTTCTTCTTGTTGCCTTTTCAGTCCACAGCAGCTCACAATCTTCACATGAAATGAATGAGAATTTTCCTAAATAATGCAAAATAAAATTCCCAACTGACTTTAGAATTGATTCATGAACATATGAGCACATGATTTTAAGTAAATGTTCAGTTAATTGAGAAACATAGGTTTGTATTCGATGACAATTTATTACCTGAAGAAAGAAGGTCATGATTTTGCCTTGTTTCTTATTCTGCCATCAAGACATCTTAAGAACCGATGAACACTGGTGCACAAATTAAGCCTTTATGCCATGGAACAAACAGACTTCAGATCCAAAACAAACCCTTGACCCCAAATTAAATCGATCATCTCAAACAGCTAATTTAAATCAATCTAAATTTGAAAATTGCATCTCCAGTAGCATGTTCGAGTATAATTCACTGTTGGCAGACATTTGCAGTCCATGGTATTGCTTTTAATTAGGAAGTCATTACTTAATTGTTAATATTTGTGTTCCTGAAATTAATTTTCAATTCAAAAAGTTTTTAGGAACGTGTGAACTACACACACTTTTACATTGTTATTAGATCAAAAAAGGGTTATGGTCTAGCAGCTCCCAGAGGCTGCAGTGTTCTTAACACCTCATGCGTGTTGGCAAGTGTTGGAAGGTTGGAACAACATACTGATAATTTTGCTATTCTTACCTTGCCTTAGGGCTAGAAATATTACGGTTTTCTTGAGAGTTACAGACTGTGAAAGGCCATGGGGCCATTAAAAACACCAGTTTGTTCCCTTGGGAGAATGAATGTGCTCAGTTAATTGCATAGCATTGGACTACAATATATCTTATGAGTAATTGAACAAGACTAATGGCGTGTCCCAAATCCCTACATACTAAGTTGATTTTGAGCATGTAGTGTGTTCACACTGAAAAAGTGATACAATGAAGAACTCTCAAACTATGCAGTATGCATATCAATTACAGTCTATCTATGTGTGTGCGCTCAACACCATTCTCCCACAATGCAATGCATGAAAGAAGTGGATGAGCTGCTCACAGCTGGACGTTTTTAATAAATTGTGGGGGGTGAGACAGCTCCAGAAAAATATTGGAAGACAAAAAAATGTACTAAATCTTGAATTAAGACATTTTGTCGTCTTTTCTGAAGTTTAATTGGCAGTGGCATACCAAAGAGTGTGATTGAAGTCAGATGCCGTGCGTTTTGCATCATTCCCTTTAGTATAAAATAGTAAACCATGTAGATTTTTTTTGTACACTAACTGCTAAACAGTATACTATGTTGGTGAGTCATATGTGGAGTATAGTATATAGAATTAGTTTGTAGTATGAGTTTGGGACACCCTAAGAGTCTACAGCCATGCCAGTGCCTCTGTGTACTTAGGCAAAGAGGTATTTTGAGCCAGATTCAAGATTGGCTTTATTGTTCCACATTGTAGGAAACTTGGATTGGGCTTCCACCCATGCTGCAATCATTAAAAAAAGCATTCCACGTACATAAAATACAAGGATCAGACAGTTACAGGGAAAAAGAAACATTTCTAAGAACATAATAATAAAACATACAACAAAAACATACACTGATGCTGATGTCAGCAAGATTTAACAGGTTCACCATCTTATTTTAGCCAGTTAACATGCAATCATTTTCTAATTAGCACTTAACACAGTTCACAGCGGAGGTTGAATGTTAGCAATGATTTTTGTCATAAACCAAAATATTAACAAAGAAATGGTGGCGGTAGTTGGAAGGTTACGATTACCAAAGTAATTGGGATTTATTGTCTGGGAACGAGGAATGTCTGGACAAAATTATATGTCAATCCATCCAACAGTTTTTTTGATATTTCAGCCTGGAACAACGCAGTGGACCAACCAACCCAACCAACCAAATCTCTGGCCACGACGCAATCATGACTAAAGACCAGATTTCTGTAGATCTTGAGTATAGCAGTTATCATCATCTTGGTCTGGCCTGACTGACAGACAAACAGTAATTGTGCCCCCTTTTGTAGCAGGGCAATAATTAAACAACATTTTGTAAGAGTCTTATCCACAGCTTCTAAATATTCTATTTTACACACATCTCTGTCTGCTGTTCTGTGAGCACTTCGTTACTTGAAAGGCTTTTTGAAATTCAACATTATTTATTCATAAAGGACAAGGGTTTATTGGTTCCTATTTAGTAGTGTGTGGTCATTGCATTTTAAGAACAACCTCCTCAACCACCCTTAAGATCAAACACTTGTCTTTTATGTAGTCTTCTTTGTCTTACTGTATAACAGCCATACACCAGAACAATTTGTCCTGACTTGACCTGAACAAAGAAACAACTCAGAACAATGGAGTCTTACATAAAGAGCCATATTGTGCTCCCTTCTAGGTCGATGCAGGTCAGATTAAAAGTCGACAAGGTGAGCTGACAAGCACCAGCTGATGTACTACTCTCTCAGTGCCTTATTTCTTAAGTCTTTCTCATTCCAGATTATTTAGGGGTGTAATACCATCTCCATGGTAGATAAAGCCGATTACACAGAGTCTCTAAACGGAATTAGGTAATTTACCTCACTTTATTCAGTGTAATCTCCACTGGCAACCTCATTTCAGCCACTCTCTCTTTTCACTAGATCTTTTTCCTTACTATCAAATTTAGAACCTGAAAATTAATTTGAGATGCGCTCAAAGTATTGTAATTGAGACACAGTAGCTAGTTCTCTTTTAAATGTGGAGGTCACACTCTACATACTACAGCTGCTCCAAAGGAAACGGTTAAAACACAGCGGGTTCCTCAGTTCCACCTATCAATTTATTAAGGGGGCATAGGATTTTCCACCAAATTCCAGGCTATTTTGAGGCTTCAGTTGTTCTCAAGCTGACTGAAGGCAGATCTCATTGTTGCTCTGAATCAGATTGGATTATAAGCTTAGTCTGTTTTTTCTGGTCCCTTATTGTGTTAGTTTCCAGGAAAGCCTCACAAGGAGTGCAGTGATGCAGTACTTTTTCAGATTTATTGTATTCCTTAAACATTTACCGTCTAAAGTCATTACTTTTCAGTAAATGTAACCTGATACGCAACAAAGTTATTTCAGAGAACTTTATCAATTGATGATCTTTCAATCCATTGGGGTCCAATATTAAAATTCAAATGCAACCCCTGGCAGTTACTGAGTTTATGATGTGAAATCATATAATGAGATCTTCTTCCTCCCTAGACATATAGATGGTATCATACTACAACATCAATAATGTGTGGCATACATGTATTGCACAGTGATAGACCCAGATTTATAGTCTTAAGGCATGTCCATGTTCAAATGTAAACGTGGCCTGATGTTAAATCTTTCAGAATAATATGGTTTCCTGTGAGATATTGAGAAACAGTATTCAGTCTCACATAGAATTAAATCTTTTTTTCTCTAAGCTTACAAAAGGCGATAAGACGTGAGCATCAAGATTGCACAACCGTGGCCACTAAACAATGACCACTGCACATGATTAACCACAAAATACATGCTATATTTCCCAGATTGTCAGTAATCCGTCAGTCTGGCTTGCACAACTATTCATTTTCTTTAAAAAACCCTAAAAGCCTCTTAGCAGAACATATAAATATACATCATTTCCTAGAAATACTGTATAAATCTTCCTTATCCATTTCACATGTGCTCTGCCCCAATGAATTACAGATGCGGCAGCACATTTGATTTAAGGAACTTGCACATGTACAAGGGGCTTCCCTGAGCAGGAAGTGAAAGAGGAAGCTAGGTAGCCCAGAGCCTCGCAGGATCCATTTGCTTACTTTCCCAGCTTTGCCTATAGAACTGATGGAAAATCACAAAGGGTTTAGCCTGATGATTCTCTGCTTAGATATCCAAGAAACAGAAATCAGTAAATCCAAGTTCTTTGTTCCAATTCAATTTTGGTATAAAGTGGAAGCTTACTAATCACTCTAGTTTGCATTTCACCACAGGCAGAGGTAATGTCTTTCCCAGTGGACATATGCATCTATTAAAAGACATATAACTGCCACTATTTACATTAAACCAATACATGATCCACTCTAAGTGAGATAATGACTCCTACCCATGCTAACATGATCTCTCAAGGATAAAACAGTGTTCTATCATCTGAACGCAAGGAACTCATGAGCCTAGCGCTTAGAGCAGAAATGAATGAACGATGGATATAAATCTGTTACATTACTCATAACAGGCACCAGAGGAGCATGTATGGACAGACTCATGGATTGTTCCTCTTTACTACAGAAAACAATATTATAAAAATATCCAGGGGTCGGCCAGATGTCTATTGCCACCTCTCTGTGTCCAGAAATTGATTGATGGCTCACATGTCATCCTGTGACACACTTCACAGATTTGACTGTTGGACCTGCCATCTGCCAGGAACCACACCGGGATGCACCATTTGTTAGCAGTTTTGGGGCTCCTTTGGGGCATTTCTAGTAGCATTTCAGCAGACTCAGTAGATGGAACGTGTATTGTTCATAAAAAGTAAAATTTCATAAAAGTTTGCAGAATTCACTCTTAACAAAGGATTCTACTCTCTGCGCTCAAAGCACATTACTGCTTGAAATTATGGTACTGATCATTTCAATAAAATATAATGCAAATTGATTATGTGCAGGCTTTAATTCCATTTTGAGCACTGCACACTAATTGGTCCATGGTGGTAGCCTCGTGGTTAGCAAAGCTTGCGGATGAGGTTTTCACTGGTTTAAAGGGGGAAACAGTGGGAGGGAGCAGTTTATGAGTAACATCCTCCCTTCATTTAGCATGCGACGTTCCTTGATCGTCAACAGGCATGTACTGATCATCTTCTGTAAATGTGTAGAACTCCATGGATGTGAGGTAATGCATCATTGGTTGTTTTATGTGTGCTCAGTTAAAAAACTGTTAAAAATAAAAAAAGGTTAAAATAAGTATGGCCACCAGTTAGGCTTAGAGTGAGCATAGATGTAATGGGGTGATCACAGGTAAGGTATTAGACCTGGCATGATGAGCTCAAAGGCCGAACTTCATCCTAACTAGAGTAGAGACTTTGGGCAGTTGCCTCCACACAATCCCATGGCTAACAGCTCTCACTTTGTCTCTCTGCAGGCGTCTGGCCCCGGGCTACTGGCTGTCTTCACAAAAGGTCAGCAGGAACCCTCTGGGCTCATAAAGACAGGGCAATTAACACACTCGCACTTGGAAACCTGCATTATTTATTCAGGATCCCTCCTTAGGATGAGAATGGGAATGAGGGAGGAGGCAGAGAGGATGTAGGAAGAGATGACGGAGATCAATGGAAATGTGGAGTTTAATTACCGTCAGCTCGGCAGGCCATCTTCACAGGACTAAATCCTTGGCAGGGGCTGGTGGAAACAGACCGGCAGCACCCAGCGCAAGTATCTGTGTTTCTGACACGTTTCACTATTCACAATGGTGTTGTGTTTAACAGCACTTAGATCAGGACGAGAGCAGCCCTACTTGACAAGGCCGACACGCTTTATGATGAATAATAAAAGAAGTGTTTTCGTCAAAAGCCCTAAATTGGCTTAAAGGAGAAAAGCATTTGCGTGAAGTTTGAAAAACCTCCCTTCTTGTCAAGATGTAATTGAACGTCGTCTGTAGATAACTTTCCAGTCATGATGCACTTACAGCATCACTAAACACAAATGTGTTAGCTCAGCTCAAGGATAAACACTTAGTTTCACACCAAGTGAAGGAAATGTGATTAAGTCCCTACATCTACACATCAAGCGATAAACATCATTAGATGGAAACCGCCCCGTCTAATTTGTTGTGATGTGCCTGTGATGTCATGATTGGATGTGCTCCTCTAAATGAGAGAGAGGCAATTCCAGCCGGTTCGGAAAAACACTTTGATTAATCATGCTATGTTGTTGACTGCAATTACGCTGTGATAATAAAACTGGTTATTTCAGGCGTGATTCACACCAGCTGAACAAAGAAATGTACCGCCTAAATCTGCCCATTCGAAAATGACAATAACACCGTGATGTTTTAGTGGCAATAGCACACATTTATGGAATGGTGACTTCTCACAGTATGTCATGGAACATCTTCTCATAAGACATATTTTGGTACATTTTAGTCTTAACAAAAGACCAAAAGACTTGTTTTATGTTAAATAACTTTTATATATTATATTACTTTTTTTGTTTTTGAGAAACTATGCTAAATTATGATTTTGATCCCCTTTGAACACAGGATGCAAATTCCCATCTAATGTTAAGGCAAGTAAATATCTAATAATAATCTATTTCCATGACATCAAAGAAGGATGTACATTAACACATGGCAAGGTGTTTCCCAGGTATGTCTTTAACATTTTGTGTTTGTTGTACTTGTCACAAACAATTCAATTAATTGTGACTCAAATGCATTTATTGCTTTTATTACATTTAATTTGTACAGTATAATTCAGCAACATGTTTAAGTAGAATGTGTGCTCTTTAACTGGAACATTGTACATTGTAATTAATTAGGGTATTTAATAAATGCAAATTTGTGAATTAGTACTATTTGGGAAACAGGTTGGCAACTTCAAAACACCTCAGATGGATTATTTTACTTTGCTTATATATTCTCCTACATAATACAGTCTTTGAAATGTTCAAATGAAGTTTATGTGGAATTTAAAAGCACAAAATGCAGACAATAAACTGGTTGAACAGTATATTGGATTCAAATACCATTATGAGATGACTTTGTCAATGTAAGTTAGATGAGCAAATGTATTTTTGACCCTTGCTTCAAGTTTCACCTATTGAATGGGTTGATGCTCGACCAAATTGAACTTGTAAGGAGGCAAGTCAGATAGCTGCCAAATTCAACCTTTACACCTGCACACACCGGGAACACCAGGAAGCAATCCCACTGGACTCCTCTCTGGAGCGTGATAGACAGACATGAAGCTGAGGATGTAGGCAGGAGGGCAGGCTCTCTCGCCTTTAACCGCTACCCACCCCCCCACTTAATGGCTGATGACATATTAGAATGAATGTGAATACAGAAGAAAATAACCCATGGACATTCTGTTACATCATATGCTGTCTGACATGTAAGAGTTGGCAGATAGCTGTTCAATTTCAATTTAGAAGCTGCACAGCAAAGATGGAATGTTTTTTTAAGATTAGGAGTAAGTGGTTACAAAGAAAAGTGTCTGTTTCTCAGGGCCATTATACCCTTTATCCATTACTTCTTATGTTCCCATGGTGGTTTTTAAAAAGATGGCTTTTTAAAACGTTCAGTCCAAGGGAACCTGTAAAGAACATTTTCTAGACGTTAATGTAAAGGTGATTATATTTATTTAGGGCAGTCTCACTAGGAGCCAGGCTCTCTTTTACCTTGACTTTCACACTCAGTTACACACGTTCACACTTGGAAGCTGCCCAGTGCAGCTTCCAAGGGCCTTGCTCAAAACACCTTGGTGATGATAATGACACAATGATAAAACACGAGTGGCTTGTAGAATTGAGGCACTCGCTTGTCTAATGCCAAGCATTGCTTTTTTTTACTTTCGCTTCTCTACACAGATGTAACCTGCCGGTCCGGGGATCCAAACCGACGACCTTCTAATCACAAAGTAATAAAAACTAATGTGAAAATACTGTCACAAAAGACGCAATGCAACATTTTCATAAATACAAATCATTTGTGTTTTATGCACTAAAGTGACTGTAGCTAAGATGGTAAAGTGGATTGGATCCTCCGGTACACATGCTGAAGTGTCCTTGAACCAGACACTGAACCCTACATGGCTCCCTGTTCAAAAATGTACGATGTATGTAATCTGAGGTAACTGCCAGCTAATGTGCGTCTTTGACCAAAAACACAATTTTCCACTCTGGTTATGACACAGTTGTGTTTGTGCTTGTTCAATTGATTTCTACATTATATAACCTTAGACATTCTGGCCTGAGTACCCTCTCAGATATTTCCAAGTGTCCATGCCTGTCATACATTTCCAGTACACAACATAGCAATGTGCATTAGTGCACCATATCCATTGAATTGAAGTGGCTACTGTGTAATTTAGACCAAGTAAGTAGGTGTTAGTCATTAGTCACTGCTGGGGTTGCTGTTGATTTTCTCTGTGTGTGGGTAGGGGATGTATATTATGAGATTACTGCACTGATCCTCACATCCTCAGTTATAATTAATGCAGGACTGCAGGTTGGCTCTAAGCTTGCTGGTTTTTGGTCCATGCAAACTCTCTAATGTACCCTTGAGCAAGGAATTTTATTATGCTTATTCTTTGTCTGATGAAGCTCCTGACGTGTTGTGTCTTAAAAAGGAAAGTAGTGGAATCATTTAGCCATGTCAGTGCTAAGTTTATAACAGAAGCTATGTTTTGGTCATTTAAAAAGGTGATTTGATGTCTTAAAATTGTGAAGTGAAGCACGAGATACACTTGCTTCCACCATGCATTTAAGCACGTCATGTGTCAAATAGTTACTGCACCTATGGTAAGTACAGGAGGTGAAAGTTGAACCAGGAACTTGTTCTGCACATGTAGGTAAACATTTTAAAATTGGTCGTTCTTTTCTTTTTCATATGCATTTGACTAACCTGAGGGTTTCTGTAAAACCTCTGTGACTGTCTGAATGCTCATGCTTCTTAAATTGTTGAGTAATTATTACCAGTAGGAATGATCGACAAAACTATCAAAACAAGACCCAGATTGTATAAAACCTGAATTTCCCTTTACTGTGCAAGCAGAGGACCCAGTACACTCACAGGCTGGTTAGAACTTATACAGTGGCTCCTTGTCTCTTACTTGTATTACTTTCTGCAGCTTCAGCCCTACCAGGTAAGTATGAGCTCAAAGCAAACAATACACATTCATTTCACAAGAGAGCTCTGCATGAGCAAACTGAAAGAAACTTGCAACAGACTAGTATCCTGTTTAGGGGGACCGTATCCATCAAAATCACACATGCTACACATTCATAACATTGCCTCATGGTCCAAGAGACAGTTATGGGTCTGGGTTTCAGTTAAATGGCTCTACTGCCTTTACTTTTATTATTTTTCTAACTTGAACCTGATAGGACTTGCAATCAGACTTGGTTGTATCTTTTTTATCACCATGCTCTTTGTTTTTATATGTGTGTTTTTGTTTATTTTGAGGTGAGGAGTTTTTAAAACCCCCACGGGAGTTCTTTTTTTATCTCTTCTGCATAATATGTACTTCCTTTCTGTTTTATCTTTTTCCACATATGCACATAAATAAAAGCTAAATTCCCAACATGCTGGAGAGCTGGGTAAAGAGCCAGTGTTGGAACTAACGTTGACCAGGACTGTGACAAAACAATGATGATTTCTTGGGGAGAACTAGACAGTCATCTCAGTCAGCGTCTCGCCTCAAAAGGGAATAACTCTGGAACTTTGTTATATAGTCTTATTCTTATATATTCTTATATTTGCACTTAAAAAAAATACATGCAATTACAGTTCTATTAATGGTGATAAGTTTAGTAAGACCTGGGCTGACAACTTAAACTCAGCTTCATCTGCATCATGTTGAGTGACAAGTCGTCAGTTTTGCTGGACACATTTTTAAGTGAGTTTTCACCAAACCTCAGCATCAGAAAAATTCTGCATAACAAAAACAAGAAAAAGAAACGAAAATGCACGCTCACACTCAATCTGCTGCTATTTTAAATCTTACTGTTCAAAGCTGCAAAACAGTCTGAGCGCCCTCAGTGGCCTGGTGATTGACATATGATATGCCCTAGGGTGCAAACAGCAAAAAACATTGCTTTGGATTGTTATTTGATTTTTGTTGATAGATATTGTACAAAGATTTCTTTGCTCTCAGCTGAATGCTTATGAGTGCAAGAACAGCACCAAAGGCAATTTGCCTGCTGGCATATATTTATTCAGAGGTTCATCTTTCAGCATGGACCAAGATGCAGCATATGGTTAAATAAAAAGATCAACATATTATAAATAAAAAATAGCATTGATATAATAAAAGCACAAAAAAAAGATACTGCATATACTCTAACTCCCTCCGGATACATATGAGTCAAACAAGATGCTTACAATGATTATATATCCACCCCCAGCTGTCTTTATTCTCCTCCATCCCCTCTTACTGCTGTATTCTAATATCTCATTTGTTCACTGCTCCTGTCTCTTCTTCTCCAGTCTTGTCAGAGAAAGGTCACTCTGGCCTTCCAAGCAGAGTGCACACTTTCTCCAGGGAAATTAATGGTTTGAGCCTTCAATTGCTGCCGCTCTCTTTCTTTGTAATTTGCCGGCATTGACTTAGAGGATGCCTTCAAAAGGTAAATGTACACTCAGCCACGTATGGAGACTGGAAACAGATGGACGCTTCCCTTTTCTTGATGAATTCAGAAATTGGAGGGTGCTTCTTGCTTTTGTTTTTTGTATTTTTCATGATAAACAACAGGACAGTGAAAGGAGCAGGTGGTGCAGATGGAGCCTTCCCAGACTCTGATTTTGTGTGTGTAAATATTATAATATTACATTTGTGTGTGAGAGAGAGAGACTCTGTGTGCACCAGCATCAGGGCCAAAGCCAATCCTTTTGATTTGATTTAATTTCGCTGCATCCTGTGGAGGAATCAGTGGGATGTTTGTGTAACCGTTGCGACAACATCCACCCACTTTCTAACGTTACGTTATTGATGATGTTCTCATCCTCCCAGACAATCACCAGGGATACACACGGACAGACGAGGGAAATATGTCTTCATTCTCCTGTCAGGAGGGTTTACGGGCAGTTGATGTTCAAACGCCCAGCACTGCCTCCAGAATGGATGATCAGAAGAGTGATGCAGAGTTGCGGGAGTTTGCGACGAGGGCAGGCTGACCTTCACAGAGGCATAAATATGATGCATTATGTTAATTAGCATGTGATTAATTGGAACACAAAATGTTAAGGTGACACTTTTTTACCTAAAACATTGCTCACATGGCAATTAACACTTTTATATAACAATATCTATTATTGGCTGGGATAGGAAAGAACGTTGTACAGTGTACAACTTGACATGAGGAGAAAATTGTCTTTTTAATCTGTGACGTTTCAGCAGCTTCTTGTCTTCTGTTCTGTGTAATCCATTATATCAGGGCTAAATACGGCCTTGACTGTCCAGTTGTTACATTACACCTCAGCGGAAGTCTCCCCAAGCTCAATAAATCACACATGCAGATACTAATGGAGATCTTCAGACCATTTATAAGTCATCTTCTTGCAGGGAAAGGGTGGTGTCTGTTCAGGAAGACTTGTTTTCAGACCCAAAAAAGAGATTTTAATACAACTCAGAGCAAAGCGGTCAATTAGGCGTCGCTCATGGAGAGCAGGGGGTTTCTGCCAACAGCAAAGTTTTGAAAAAGAAATGATTCAACCCCCAAAAAGGCTCTTTCTTTCCTGGCAGTGCTTTATAATTGTTTTTTTTTTCTTTTAACTGAACTTAGTCTGAATCAAATAACCAACCAGTTACCAATGTAACTAGCCAATCACAGCGACTCTGTACAAATTGTTGGTTAAACTGATGTGAGGCTAAGAGAAGATGTCTCACTCTGTTGGAGTTGTTGAAACTACTTTGTACAGTTACAAAGTGGAGCGTCTTCCCTCACAAAGCTTCTTGCCTCTGGGTCAGACACAAGAAGCTGAACAGACACCGAAGCACAACAGACGTTTGTTTGCTAGCTGGTTAAAAAGGTGATGACAAGGCTAGTAAAATGCGCGTGCGTATTTGGTGCCTCATTCGGTGGAAGGGGCTTAGTGGACTGATACAAGGCTTTAATGGCCATTTTTATGTCTAGAGATAAATTCCATTGGTCCAGACTAAAGAAAAAACTGATACACTGATGCCTTTTAGTCGTAGTCCGTTTCAGCTTTGTACTGACGTTTTACAAACACGCCAACAACAAATCAAACTCGCGCTGGCTGATGATCTCTGACGTTAAAACCAGCAGCTGCTCCCACTCTCTTTTACTTTGCGAATTGGCCCTTTTCACTGGAGACATTTTGACGTGTCACAGTAGGAAAATTAAAGGTGTAAATAAGAGATATAACGATCTCTTATTTACACCTTTAAATTCCATTTTGCTGCTTTAGTGTTGTGCATGCTGGCTCACTGTCACGCTGTCATGGCTTACGCTTGAATAGAACAGAGCCGTCGTTAATGTTATTAGTAACACCCGTGCTTTTCCTACTATGGCACGTCAACATGTCTGCTGTGAAACACGTCTTTTGCAAGATAAAGATGTATAGGATCCAAGGTTGTGAAATTTAAACCCACTCAAGCTACCACAGCCTTCTGAGTTACATCTCTTGTGCAAAAAAGAATTTGATCTTTTGTTTTCGTAAGGTTGTACAATCCTCTGAATCTCATATTTTAACAATAGAAAGTCTATTTTACATACTTGAATGTTGTTTTTATGTTGATTGTATGAACTTGGGTTATACCTTAAAGTTCTTGCACAGCGTGATTAGCATATATTTACCAAGGTCACCAAAAATGTCCAGTCATATGAGGTACCTGTGTACCTGAGTGGTACCTGTTGGCCTCATGTGGCGTCATGTTTACAGGTCTTGGTGTGATTGTAATACGCCAGTGAAAAGCTAAAATGAGCCAGAAAAGACACTTTGTTAAAGATGAAGGAAACCTGAGTCTGAGAGTGATCCTGAACATGTAAACCAACACTTACAACAGATTCAAATAAGTTGTCTACAGTTTTAAAAATAAATTCAGGAATTTCAACTTACTGCTTCTGATTCAGGGAACAAAAAAGCATTAGAAGTTACAGCAGCATTTTGTTCCAGCACTGATAAATGCTGCCTCAGATTTGCCATGTGGCTAAAACCCACACTTTTTTGAAGTGGTGTCACATTATCTTTTTTCCACACAAACTGAGTGCAATCTGAGAAGCAATGGGCTTCAATGGCCTGTTGATGCATTCAATACTTGGGTGCAGTGCGCTGGATGGAGGGAGTCTGTCTCTTTACGCCTGCAGGCGAGATATGATTGATTGGAGGCCAAACCACAGGCCCTCTCAGGTCTCTGCTGGGTGCCTGGGGCATCCACAGTTCAAAGTCCACAGCGCAGAGACATTTGAAGAAGACACAACCCTGGATGACTGAGAGGCTATCCAGTGTGTGTGAAACAATCCATGGGGATAAGGGGCTGGGAGGATGAGGAGGAATAATAGGACTGCGATAAGGATAAAGATGGAGATAAGGGAGAAAGTTCATGTGTCTGTTAAAGAGCAAGCTGTCAAAATACTAGCTGGAGTGAGTACGTACCATCTTTTCATCAGGGGTTATGTGTCGTCCTGTGTGACATACATTGTTTTTTACATGTACAGTACACTTAAGAGAACACGAAGCCTGTGGGATTAAAGTTTGCTGTTCTGTGATTATATGGTGGAGAATTCTGCTAAAGTGTCCCACTTCTGGGGTTAGGGATTAGGGATTTGTAAATGGGAAAATGTGAGCGAAGCCTGTTGGTCAGATGCGAAACAGTGGGCTCTGTGTAGACAGCTGTGTACCTCAGCGCGTTGTCCTGGTGTTGATCTGCTACTAAAGGGATTTAACACATGAACTTCACCATCTCATCCTGTCACTTTCCACGCACCAGCAAACATGCATGCACACACGCACACACACACACACACTTAATGCAGAGGTTGTGTGTGATGCATCGCTAGGCTTTAACCCCTTTCCTGATAAACAGTGCTTTTCCCCAGGTAATCTCAGTTTCTCTAATCTTCGTCTCTGCAGGTTTTGGAAGCTGCAACCTATTACCAATATGTTTCCACAATCCCTTTCTTGTTCAGCAATTAGAAAGCTGTATTGAAACTAATACTGCTTTAATGTGCTTCTCTGTCACTGTGACATATCCCTTTTCTGTTTTTTGTACAGTCTATATAGCTTTCTCCCACACACTCTAACCTCTAACGCTCTGTTTGTATCATGCACTGACTGCAAGCCACTAAGCTCATAATCTAACTCACAGCAGCTAATCCTATTGTAGTCGTGCCATTGTAAGGGACACAAGTGAATATGCGGGGACAAGTGACCTCTGTGTACTATGTTTTGGTAGTCATGGGGCATCACTGATCAATAGCAGGCTAATCGTGAGCGCAGTGCCTGTCTTTGTTATTGACTGTGTAATGGAAAAAGTCTAGACAAAAAAAAAGCTGCTCTTGACCTCATTTTGGTGCACTGCAGTACATTTTGATAGCTATAGTTGAAATTGGAAGTTTATATTTAGATACAGAATGTTGTGCAAAATCTTCCTACTGGAGAGGGCGAGTACCTCACCTCTGAAACATTTACAAGTCGCTGCTTGTATCAGCATGTTCCATCCTGTATATTGTTTAGGACAAGGGAATAGCATACAGCATTTGTCACTGAGGTGTCACTGGTGTATAACAAGCCTCCCCCACTTTAAAGTCTATGTTGGATTAAACCTGCTCCGCACTTGTCACCTTCTACCTCTAATCTCTTGGAATGGAATTGCTTGACATGTCTCACTACAGTTACGCAAAAGTCTTTGCATTTTTTTTTTCCTTTCTCTGAGTCTTTTGCTGAGGTGTGCAAAAGTGTGGACCACTCAGAGTGTGCAGACATTTGTTATTCTTTTTTTTTGTAATATAATTTAGTTGAAAAGAGAAGGTGCACTGGCAATCAATAGCAGGTCAGCCAATGATGGATGGCGGCGCGATTACTAATTTCACTGCGAGACAAATAACTCGGCCCTTAGAGCTGAGAAATGGAGGGAGAAAATGGCAGACCAAGCTACACGGGGAGCCTGGGCTCCCCAATCCACTTCCCTATTCACATGACCATTCATCTCCATTGCTTCTGCGCTCCCAGCTTTCACTCTCACTCTGAAGAATCATAATGACTGCTGGGGTAATCACATGTGTGTCTACCAACGCTGCACTGACTTTACCACGACTTATGCGGCTCTAACTTTAGTAGCTACAAAAAAATCAGGTCAGTTCAATAGCAGTCAATTTTCACTGTCCTAGGTGTTATTGATTCACAATAATAGGAATGGTAAACAATGACATACCTGCATTGCTGTGACCCAAGACAGCCATTGACCTAAAATGGGAAACCAAAAATCCATTTCAGGTATTCTTATGCACTTATAATCCTTAAATGGTATTATATAACTATTCAATAAAAAAAGGGGAGAGAGTGGCATCACGAATACAAAAAACAGATAACATTAATTTGCCTTCAAATCTGATTGATAGATGAGAGGGAGGGTGGGGGTGCGGGATAGGTCAGAGAGAAAAAGAAGATGGGATGTCTCCAACTTTCTGGGTCTCTCAATGCTCAGATGAACTCATTAGAAGTTAATTAATCACAGGTATCGATCCATTGTCACTCTTCCCCGCGCTCGGCTCCACTAGATTCCGGGGCTCAGGTTCTGCTCGGCCAGATGAAATGCTGCGTTCTCTCGTCTCCCTCCCCTTCCTGGCTGGGCTGTGGTAATCATTCTGGCGCCACGCTGCGTGTCAGTGTGTAGCCTAAGATGGCAGATCCGTGCCCGGGATTTGGGACGACCAATAGGATCGAGGTCTGGTTAGGATGAGACCTTAATTGAGTGTTAATGCAGTAGAGAGTTCTATGATGTATCACATCATTTCACACCAAACAATCCATATTCGCCAGTCATCCATCTGGGAGCAACAAAAAGCAACCTCTGGCGACCATAACGGACGTGTAGTCTCTACACATTTCAATGAACACAATTAATCCTTGTGTTTTCTGATCTGAACTGATTATTTGCTCGGACAAATTTAGCTGCTGGCTTTTCAGCTTTAACCATGTGTACCTTATCACACTTCTCTTCTGTTTCTAATTTAATAAAACATTTTGTAACAAATAACAATTGATGTCCATCAACATTGTCTTTTAAGTCAGTCAGTGTGCCAGCTCCAGTGGACTCCCTGACAGAGAAGCAATCTGTGGTTGAGTTCACAAAAGTTCGCCCCATGACTCCAACAAGATTGGGAGTTGAGATTGTGCGAGTCTAAACTGAACTGAGTCAAGTGTACGTAATTCAAAACATAATTCAGATAAATGAATCATTAGCTAAATTCTCAAGTGAGGCGTAGTACTTGACCAAAAACTCAGCTGCTACTTAAAATGAAAAAAAGGGCAGACATTGCATGCATAATCTAGTGCTTACTTCTGTTCTAACCCATTGTAGGTAATGTCTGGTAGTTATTTCTGCATTTTTTACAGGCTTTTCCTTCGCTGATCAGATACAGCGTGGGCAGCATTCAGCAGTGCAAATATACCAGTACAGGTATCTTCCCTCCAACAGGAAGGCAAAATTGAATTACAGTAACTCTTCGCAACATCCTTAAAAATGCAGTGGGTGCTATGTGCAGCTGTTTGGGTATTAATGTCTGAATTTGAAAATGCATTTGCTTTTAAATTATGAACTTGACCCATATTTCTATGTTCCTGTATTTCTTACGTAAGAGGTAATAAAGTTATGTTTTGCCTTGAGAATCCAATACTGTAGTTTTAATGGTGTTGCCGTTTTATGTTTATTTCCCTTTTGTTAATTTACATAATAGAATTAAGCCAATTTTGGAATGAAATATTCTAAAGGTTAGGGCATGGTGGAGTAAAGGATGATGAGAAAGACTGATCATCATTTAACTTTGCAGGTAAAATCTCGAGGGGGCTTCAGTTGTGTCACTGTGTCCCAGTTCTGGCAGCCTCTGAAGGTCTCAGCCCACAAAGCTGGTTCCTTCGGAGGACATGAAGGCCAGCTGAGCCTGCACTTTATTCACGAAATTAGAAATTAGACCATAACTAATGATGTGTTCTGTTGGCCTCAGTCAGTGTGTGAAGTCAAAACTCTTCAAGTTTATCACCAGGATGTTGCCTTCAAGTGGACGACAAAGTGAAAACACCAGTGCAAACTGGTTTCTGTGATGCCTTTTGTTACAATATGAGCTGTATCGTCTAAGCTAAACGTATGTGTCTGTGCTGGAGACTGGAGAGAAAGCTTTGTGTTTAAAAGTCTTGATTTCAGCTCTCAGTACTTTTGTAGCATCTACCTGGTTCTCCGTGGTTTGGAGTTTACTTTGACTTCCTGTTTATACTTTCAAATATCAGCCTTATTTGACTGTTCACTGAACACTTTCAGCTGTAATGCAAACCAAACCTTTCCTGCTTTTGCTGCTTCACACGGGTGAATCGACAGGATGTTTTTATTGTGAAAACGAAATGCAATGTGTCTGTCTCCAAGTTAGCTGTTCGCTCTAATCAACCAGATATGGAACATATTGTGAACTATTTGGCAGACCTCCACCAAGTCATCAAGGTAAACAAATAAAAACAACACTTGCATCCTGACAGTGCAGCTAGACTGAATCTGCGCAATGAACCCCCCTACTATGGGAAGATCCTACAAATCTGCCATTTGTCGCTCCATTGACCCCATTCCTCTCTTATCTCCTATAAGAAGTGCCACACTGAAGTGTGTTTAAAGTTTTTTCTTTTATACCAAATCAACTAAGGGGCTTATTTACATGATGGAATTGCATTTTGTTCCTTACGTGCTATGTGATTTAAATAATGTGGATTCATATCACATGTCATATATCCAGATTTGGACATTTGGCAGGTATTCAATGATGAACATGCAAATGCTTAAATTAGATTTTTTGTGAATGAATCCTACTGTGTTGAATCCACATTCAATGAGATAAATATTTCTTGTTTTTATTCCATTTTAAGTGTAACCATCTCAGAATATTTACAAAATCTGTCTGAAAAAAACTAACAGTCTAACACTTAATAATGTTCTTCTGGTTTATGTTTACAGATTACTGAAAGTATTGCAGTTTTCAAGTGAGACATTTTTAAACCATTTTGATAAGTACAGTATAAGGTGTGTGTGTGTGTGTGTGTTGGGGGGGAGTGTGTTTCTGAAGGAGAAATTGCTTTTGTCGGCAGACTGACCTCGTCTTGGTTCAATTCGCCTCAAAAATGTGTCATCTACGTATAGACTGCAAATAGTTTGGGGGTTTGTGTTAAACCCTATTGTACTGAACCCAGTAGTACATGACACACACACACACACACTTTAACATGGATTTATTCAATAGTCCGATTAACCATTGAGCACTATGTAATCTCTTGTCTTGGGGGGCTGCAGTCGGCAGGTGAGGGTCATTGTTCCTTGTGTGAACGGCTGTTTTAGCCACTTCATTTGCTTTGCATTCTCGCAAAAAGGGATCCACTTTTATTAATTTATTTTGCTGACATTCCGTTGCACCGGGGTAAAACTTAGTCTACATCTCAGGAGAGTGCAGAGTGGATGTAGCTGGAAATAGAACTGTCTGTGTGCCTCGGTGCCCTCAGTTCAAGAGCCCATAGTGCTGACTGCTGCCATTTTTTGCTTCTCCTTTTTTCTTTTATACCACTAGGGGAGAAAAAAAAACACCCCTCACCTATTTGGAGTTATTTTTTGGTCTGGTTTATTTGGATCTGCAACATAAAAGGAGATTCAGGCTCTAACAGATAGTTTGAATCAGAAAAATGAGTTTTAAAAATAACAGAGTTAAGCATCTTTTTTCCCCCCATCTAACACAGCTATATGACAGGACAGGTTACCCAATGGACTTGTGATATTTTAGATGTTTAGTCATGTGTGCCACAGCAGCTATTAGCTAATTCATAATTCACACAGTAAACAGACACTGAGTGTCCTATTTAAGCAGACCGTCCTTAAATTCAGCTGCTTAGTTTTCTACAGTAGTGGAAAAAAGATTGGCAAAGCATGTTGACGATCACATATTGCTGTTAACTGTTGAAGCAGTGGTTTTTTATGTCCACAGCTCTGGTTGTTCTGAGTAACTCCCAGAAGTGAGCATTGCACCTTCTCTGGATACCAGAAGGTGAAAAGAACACAGAGGAAATGTTTCTTCACCTGCCTCAGTCTGAACTTTCATTATTTGAAGATCATCTCTTCTGTGTATCCTGGCTTATCTCAGAACACCTGTAGTACTAATATTGATTGTGAAACACAAGTAACGTGTGTTGGGTTATTGTTTGTGTTTCTTTTTTTCCAACTCCCTACAAATGTCTTTACGTGTTATTTTGGATTCCAGAAAATAACAATTCTAAAACCTTAAAAATATTTTTTTACACAATTGTTGGATTTAAATTCACACTGAAACCGTTTTTGAAGAGGGATCAGTCATGCTTCTTGTTTCATCCTGTGCTTTTGTTTTGGCTTGTGTCCTGTAATGTTCTGTCTGTATTTTCTTGTTCTGACATTTGTGCTTTAATGTACCTGTTGTAGAGTTTGTGTTTTGTACGGTCTCTAGAAATACAGTTCTATAATAGAAATGAATTTGAAGACAGCATCATTGTTACGGCTGTGTGTGCTGTATGTCCCTTTTTCTCTGCCCTCTCAAGCTCTGCCCAGGTGTGCTACATCTTTATTGCTCAATTAGGTGCACCTGGCCTGGGAATGAAGCGCTTAAAAGCTTAGAGGAGACAGACTCCTTGTTCTTGCTGCCTTTCAGCCTGGGATTTTGTGTGGCTATTGTGTTTTGTGGCAGCCTTGGTTTTGTGTCTTGGTTGTTTGTATGTTTTGTGTTAATAAATTCCATGGCTTTGGTTGTTTTTAAGAAGTTTTCTGTGGTTGATTTGGGTCTGTGGTGGAGTGGTTATAACAGGGGTTGGTCATAAAAAACTGAAATAAACCCCAAACTCGTGTAGTCGACAGGAATCATTTCTGCAATAGGAAAAATGAAATACATTTTGAAACAACTTCAAGGTTACAGACAGGATATGGGCTGGTTTATTTTTGGTACGTTTTATTTAGGATCCAGAAAAAGAGGTCTTAAAAATGAGACATTGTCCTAATGTATGCAGAAAAATGTCATTGTAAGTCCTTCTTACTAGTCTTTTAAAATCTGCAAATTTACATCTAAATTTAGCCTTAATATCTCTGAACTCAATCATATATGCCATGGATTTGGGATTATAAAATAAAAATGATTTGGTGTCGTTACACAAGCGTTCCAAATTGGCCCCTCATATTCTCAGAGTCAATTGTGTCTTTCAGAGAAAATAGAGGAATACCACAACATAAACAGTCTTGTCTTTTAATACAGCACAACAGGAAACATAAAAGATCCAGCTCGAATCTTACTTGTACTATGTGCTCTGCTCCTTTCAACACAGCTGGTTGCTGAATTTGTCTGCCTGTGTTAATACTGACAGTCAGATAGTGACCCATAATCCTCTTCACAGAGCAGGAAATGATTATGTGCAGCTTGATGTCGATGTTATATTATGTGTTATTTTTACAATCTCATGCTTTCGCCAACAACGTGCAAGAAGGTATTGTTTATTGTTACTACTAGGCATAGGAAGTACAGGATTATTACATAGCTGAGGGTTAGCAGTTATTGGGTTAGAGTTGAAAAAAAAACCTCCAGTTGTGTTGCTGGAAATCCATCCCCTTCCTCTCCAACCACTTTCCTTTCCTCTGCTCTATTTCATTGTCAGATAGTAGTGAATTCTCCAGCAATCCCTTTGTGGTTATAAAAATGCACTTTACATGGGCCGTGTTATTTCCTTTATATACATGACGCTAATTTCAATACATGTTGCAGGACCAGGCTCCATTATCTCTTTATACTGTTTTACATGGGTCATTAGGTTCAGACTCCAACCTTGAAAGATACGTTGTACAGAGTCTTTAAACCCATTACCTCATTGTCTACTCGCACTTGACTGATTAATCCTCCTCTGTCTCCTGCTCGTGAAAGTCGGGTTGCTTATTCCCAGGTATCCAGGGGTGACTGGCCTTGAGGCAGTGCCATTTCCCTGGGTCTAAATGGCCAATTAGCTAAGACCTTGGGAACCACAGTATGGCAACCATAAGTAATTAGCCATTGACATTTTGGCTGCTGCAGCAATGGAATAGTAGCCTGATATTCAGACTGAACGACCATTTCACTGAATCGTTAGAGAACATTTGAAATGTGGGGTGCGATTCAGAGCTCTGGAACCGGGCTAATAGAATGGTTAAGGTGTGGCCAGTGAGATTGATCAATGCTTTTTCATCAATAATTTGACATCTTTATCTTTCAGTGACACCTTCTTGAAAGGATTTCATCTGATAAGATTTGAGCAATTCTGTCAGTTCATACTTGGTAGGAGATTAAAATGGTAGCTTCCCTCATGGGTTTTAATCTTTATAATGCAGACTCATGCGTGATGGACGGCATTAAGCATTTGAAACATTGAATATAGTTCAGTGTCCACAGCTTCTCTTGAGGTGGATTGATGTTTGTATTAAAATGCAGTATATCTCATTATCCATCAATCTGCCAATCATTTTCTTGATTTGTTCATTAGTATGAAATATTAAAGTGTCAAATACGTAAAGTGATTTCATGAAATAGTTTAAGTCCTTAAGATATTCATCAACAAGTGAGAAGCTTGAACTTGGGTTTTTTTTCCTGAAAAAAACTATTATTCATTTACAAAATAATTCATAATTTACCAGTTATTTTTATGTCAACTCACTACTGGATAAACCAACTAATAGCTTTTCGCTATAATTTATACCACTGTATGAATCATGGATCCCAAATAATGGATCCATATATTGTTTTTCAAGTCTCATTGGCCACTTTGGCATGCTAGCTAAAAGTCCAATTTGATGTCAGCTTTAAATCTCATGCTGTGTCTCAAATCGCATACTTCTGTACTTACACTTAATATTTTGAATGCATAAGTGTATCCACACTGACAAATATGGCAAAATGCAGTGTACTATGAGGAACCCTGCACACTTCTCACCCTCAGTGGTTACCATCTTGGGTACGTAGCGGAAGGGGAGGACCACCAACCTATGAACATGGCACCTGTGGTTGTGACTGCTATGGCTAAATGTTAAAGCACATTAATTTTTAATGAATTTTAATACAACTGAAGTCAAGTCAGCAAACAAGCTGTTGATATGATGATGTTGATTTGGTATTTTAGTGTGCGGCAATTGCGGTAAAATGTTGGCGATAATGCTCGGCCCAGTTGCAATCCAACATTAAAAAGAAGACAGTCGAAAGTTGCACTCGAAATTTCCGGTAAGCGCACAACACTAGTATTCGATTTGACTGTCAAAATGAACGCACTACACAAGTCACATGTCACAGTGCACTGCATAAAGTACGCGATTTGAGACGCGACATTCATCTTTTTACGTTCATGCTGAAATTGTCCACCGATGAGTTGCTTGTTCCAGTGTCTTGTGGCACAATGGGACAAATCTGATTAAAGCTTTATACTGTATGACTGATATGATGGGATCATGTCACAAGCATGTCTGTTTTTTGGCATAATTTCTGCCTCTCTGTCACACAATGGTTACATCTACACAATCTGCATTAGATCTGCATCTTGTCAGTGCTCTGCATATTCCACAGGAGGGATGGTGCGCCCTAAATTAAGATGAGCAAGAGGAACCCCATACCATTAGCTTCTTCTTCTACAAATAGAATGCAGAAGAAAGAAGAAGAATTACATTTCAGGCTTCATCTCTGAGGATAGTTGTGAACTCGACGTCCAGTCAGTGAGTCAAGAGCTGTGACAGGCTGAGTGGCGGTGTAAATCTACCTTTTAGCAGAACGTCAACAGCCTGCCTGTGACCTACATTCTCACAGATGGACAATAACAGCAGAGAGAATATTGTGGAATTAAAAGCAAGCAGGACAATTTTATCAGGACGCCCCGGCTGTGGGTATGCTCAACGTTCTTCCAAATCTCCGGGGACAATCACTCATATTACTTGAGGCAGGGGATGATTTTTGTCAGGCATTTCCTGTCTCAATAATACATCTATTGTTATTTTTGCTATGCTATGAGCAGAGAGGTTTGGAGGCCGAGTTAAAATATTTCAAGGCTTTCAAAATCTATTTTTCATGAGCTTCATGGCCTCCAGAGAAAATGGCTATGGAGGTACTGTTCGTTTTAGTAGGACAAATGTTCAAAATATTTTGGAAGCCTCGGGGAAAAACCTAAATTGCACATTAAGAACAAAGTTTGAATGATAGCTAATAAAGTCAGTACAGTGCTGCCATCACCATGGTCCGTGGTTATTCTTGAGAAAATCTTGCAGTTGTAGTCAAAAGGACCAAAAGGAACATGAGCATTTGTAGAGCATGATATTGATATCAGCTATTGTAGAAAGTTCCCTGCAGTTTTACGATGTTGTGATAATGCAGTTACTACACAAATTGTTGTTCACATCTACCAACAGGACCAAACCAGTATTATAATAATAATAATCTGACCGACAATGATTTATGGTCACCACAAACAAAATCAAATTATGCTCATAAATTCCCAATAGGGTTTTTCTCCACGTGGTTTTCCCTGTTTAATATGGGAGCAGTATAGATCTGATGTCTGGTCTTAGGAATTCCATTGTAATTTTTAACAGTGTGTGCGGAGAGAAATGCTATAGATGGAGTGTTTAGCTACATAGCCTCAATCTGACAGTACATCTTGTTTGTTTTACAGTGATGATTGACAATTAAGACTAGAATAATGGGTGCAACCCTTCTATTAAGAATATAATACCTTACCTTCGAGAGAGATTTTTCTCCATCTTTATTATTTCAACAGCTCTTATTTCCAACATGGATTATATTTATTGGTATTACTGAACGCATAACCGATTCAGATAATATCAAATGTTGGGCCGTTCTTAGCTGAGCTTATGTTAGAGGAGACACAATGTAGAGAATAAGTAAGCGAGGAGGAGAGAAGGATAAAGTGTAGCCGCCACAGTCTCATCTGTAAAACACCCAGGTGGCATTTACCTGACAGCAGGGCAGTGGACAAGTATAGAGCCTCCGCCTCCCTTATAATCTCCATCTCTCGTGTTTCCTGCTCCTTCTTGTCCTCTTTGTCTTTCCTTGTCTGTCTGCACCAATTGCCCCCATCTTCATCCTCCCCTGCCTCCCCCAAACTCCTCTCCACCACTGTGCCACTATTCCTGATCAGCTGCACCGCAGGCGAGGGCGCTGTCTTGTGGAAGACATGTGCCTGATAAATGAAGATCCAGACTTCTACTACAGAGGGGGCTCTGGAGCTCCGGGGGGGGCTAAATCACCACCATTGATTGTGCAGCTTTAACGCACTGACAAAAGGCCATGATCACTCATCTTGTTAAAAGCGGATTATAGGCCTGTTTGTATCTTGTTACACCCATAAAGATTTTTCTTCCTCCCTTTTCTTTCCCATTTTAACACATTAACTGTTTTTCTTTGGCCTAATTTGCTGAACGGATAATCCTCCATGTTAGGTTTTTGTCTCCAATGGAACTATGGATTTTAATGCTGTTTAGTATTGTCTTCTACTGAAACGGCTGACGGTGTGGAGATGGGCTGATTCATTAAGTGGCAGCTTAAATTTTTCTGGCTGCTAAGTAAGACGGGTATTGTAGACGTGTTGTTCAGCTCTTGGCTTTTTGTTGTGACAGAAAGATGATCTATTCTGACCCTGGTGGTTGTCATACACGAATCAAACAGTCCTCACCCCATTGTTCTAGCGTGCTGCACATTCGCAGAGCTCATGCAGACCACCTTTTGAACTCCTAGGGATAAGGATGATTTCATCTGCAATGCAGAGTAAGGTATTAAACGATGTATAGAAAAATAGACATGATGGTGTGACGTTCATGGTGGAGGGCTGAGTCATGTGCATAATGATTTATGAGAAAATTAGATGCGATGGTGTACTGTTTTGTCTCTTGGATTGTGTCATCTCCATAATAATTTAGCTAGCTGTCCAAGATAGAATAACACGTGTGAATGTGTGTGCTTAGTGGGGAGCAGGGGTCTAATGACATATCACTGCCAAATCCTAAACTCTCTTGTACAGAACCCATTTACCTCCTTGAGCCTGTTATCCAAGAGTCCTCAATGCAAATGACAAATAAATCACAGAGAAAAGGAAACAGCAGGCCAATCTGTTTGTAAATTAATCTATTTTACAGAAGTGTAAGTGGCTGATACATTTAATTGAAGCCAATGGAAGTTAATCTTTCCTTTCACAAGTCCCCCTGGCTCTCACCATGACATAATCGTTAAAGAACTGAGAAATATTAAGGCATACCTTGCACTAAATGCCGTACACTGCACATTACTAACAAGAATGGGAATGTTATTGGATTATATTAAAGCAGTGATGTGAAGTCCCCATACTGGTTTCATTTTAAGAGTGAGTAAATTCAAGCTTATAGCAAACAGAAAAGGTGTAAGTTAAGTGTCACTAGTCTTACAGTAACTGTAATGGCTAGCACTATAAATCATAGGTTGAAATTCTGCACCAGAGTTCTCAAGAAGTTAATATAATGTGCATGCTGTATACACACACACACACACACACACAATGAAATGCAAAGGCTTAATTGACATGACATTGATAAAGTCAAAAAAGAAAAAAGAATAAAGGCAAACATAAAGGTCCCATACTGATTAGGTTCATTGTTTAATTGTACTTGCTGTATGGCAGCCACATCAGCCCTTGGTTATGGTTTTCTTTCTAATGAAGGTTTTCTGATGTCGAGCAGATAGGAATCTTTAACTTTAACTGCTTAAACGTGTATGAATATGTGTGTGGAATCATTCCAAGTGAGGGTTTGAGGAGAGACGAGAAAGCAGATGGTGGCAGGAAAGTTAACTGTAGCAATCGACTAGTGTTATACCCACTGGTCAACCTGCTGCAGGCTAGACTCATCTAGTCTAGCCAGGTTCCAGATGTCTGAATCACCACCCACATTTTAAAATGAGTTTAATAAATAGATCTGGTGTTGCTCTTGTGAATAGTTTTTTACTGTCTCAAGCTCTATGAAACAACTCAAACTGGAGAAACCGAGGCTTTGTGGGCTGGTGTTTACACCATCAGCACCAGAGCAAGTCACTACACAATCAGATCAAAGTGATCAATGAGAACATTGTTTAGCTTGTGTAGATCACCACATGTATGCCTGTTCTTTTTTCTGCAATAGACGTGTTTTATTGATTGAGAGGTTTTAATAAAAACTACAGAAGTGGCAGGGTACTATTTAATGATGCAGAATTGTGTCATTTGTATAATGATATATGACTTTCTTTCCAAGACCGGTTGAAGGCACACATGTTAAGTGCAAGTTCTGGGCAATAGGGGTCCAATGGCAGATCACCGCCAAATCCTAAACTCTCTAGTGCAGAGCCCATTTACCTCCTTGAGCTCTTTGTCCAAGGCAAGCACTCAACACAAACAAAATAAATCGTAGAGAAAATGGAACACCAGTATGTTGGAGCCACTGGTACACAAATCCATTGTAGTGGAGTGGAAGTGACTGCTTCATCTAATTACAGCCAATGGAGGTTAATCCCTGCTTTTGGGGAAAAAAATAAATCATTCTCGGCTGTGCTCTCCCTTAGTGTACCTACTGCATCTATCATGTCTAGAAATATGTGCCACAAGAGAGGATATCCATCCCACCTTTTAACCGCAAAGCCTCATTCTGCTGCTTAATCCCAAAAAACGACATCCATTTAGAGGCCTCAGCCTCTGTGTCAAAACACATCACTTTCTGCTGATTGCAAAACCATTTTAAATAAACTATCATGTAGAAGGGTTGTTATATATTTGTGAAATATTCCAAATTTGTCATCATGACCCAGATTGTGATTAAACTGCAACTGTTTCCCTTTGATCGGCTGATTCTCACTTATTTAATGTCTTTTAACAAGCCCTTAACTGGACTATTACATGTTAAATTAGCATCTAATCGGTCATCCTAATCTGCTCATATTGTATTAATATTTGAATGATCTCCAGATTTGTATTGAGTGTTTTCAGATAATTATTTAGATATCTGAATAAATGCCATCTCCAGCTTTACAGATGGCTGAGGATGCCAGTAGAGTCCCAGCTATAATCATCTCACAGGGGAGCTTTTAAATGACTGTGCCCATGAACAATAAGGCAAGTCAAACTGGAAGAGCTCAACAAGATTGCATGATTGATGATGTGTTTTCCCTGCAGTGTCTTGGGAAATGAAGACCTCTTTGAGGGAAATATTTGAATTAAATGTACTGACTCGCGGCATATGGAGTCAACCATGCCAAGAGTTATGTGAGCCAAAGCAACTCCCCTTACGTTCCACAGATGCAGATGCTGCACTGTTGTTAAATGTGATCCTGTGGTTCTGGTTGGTTTTCCACAGTACTTTACAACTGATGTCATAAATGTACTGGCTTCCAGAGCTGAGTTTCGGTCAGAGACGTGTTGGAATGTTTTGCAAAGGGTTACAACTGTACAACTGTACAACCCCTTGTAATAAATGTACATGGCCCTGCTATATCAGGGAGCTGTTTCCAACGGCAACACGAAATCTTAACAGGGGATTAACACTTACACATTATGCTAACACATAATGTTGCAGAATCAGATTACTGTAAACATACATGAACATTAGATCTTAGCATGTCAACAATACCAAAGTCTCAATCATGTAAGAAGGAGGATGGGACTTTGAGGCAATGGCATGCATGCAGTGTTGGACTTAGGAATCAGCAGAGTCATAGAACTGACAGTTTATAGAGAGACGCTACGTCCGGGCTAGCTCCACTAGCTTCTGTAACTCATGCAACCTCTCATTAAGCATTTGTTTTATCTGTCTTTCTAATACAATAATGCGTCTTCCTGTTCTTTTGTTTCCATATTGTCACATCTCCTATTAAATATTTAAACAATGGTTACTTTATGAGCATATAAAAAGCTACAGCTCCCATGAAAAATGTGCCTTACTGCATAGTATGTACTTACTGTACATAACATCATAGTATCTTTGGTTTTGTCGCACTCTTCTAAAGTAATTTTACTAACCTTTTAGCTGTAGTCTGTTTGTTTTTTTTATCTACACCCTTCAGTTGTATCTGTTATGCTGTTATTATAGACATGTTTGAAGTAACTGTGACCCCTCAACTCATCCATGGACAAGTATCTTTGTTGAGCCGGGACATTTAACCTGCAAGGTCTAGGGCTTAAGGCAAATGGTATTTGTTATAATCCAATGGGATTTTGAAGGTATGACATTTTCTTCTTTATGGTACAGACCCCGGACGTTTCACTTCAGCTCTCCACTTCCACTTTACAGCTGACACCAAACAGCAGACGTACAATGTCAATGCTCTGCCTGAATTACTAAAAACACATCTAATGTCTAAAAAATCTGTTCATATACAATTGGCAGTAGTGAATACATTTTGTAGGAAACGTGAGGTCATCTGGATTACGTTCACCTGCCACATTGTTCAAGTGTGAAAATCCTGTAGACTGAAAGAGAAATTTGGGGTGGATGGTGGGTCCTACAAAGCTTTATTCCCTGTGTTACTAATAAAATACTTTATGGTACGGTACAGCAAATCCTGATGGCTAGATTGCTGAGGCTGATGCTGAGCAGGGGAAGTCAGAGGTGTAATATTTTTGCAAAAGATTAACACGCAAACCAGACGTAGCAAGTTAACAGCTGTAAATTATTCTGACAGCGTAGAGGAGCAGATGTCATGTCTATTGACAATTTCTTTCACACCACAGATGCACGGAGATACACACACACACACAACGGGATTCAAATGAAGTGTGAACTACTGAAATTCTGTTTCTCTGGATGCTAAAACAGGAGGAGACAACAGAACTTATTGTGTATGTCAGACAGAAATGACAAGTGTAGAAACAGTGGATGGGAGTGGACTCTGGCTTATTGCAGCTGTACTTATTACTGCTGAGGAAAAGATACAGTATGTTGATAACTCCAGCAGGGCAGTACTGTGCAGAGCACAGTGGAGCTTGTGTGATTTATCCAGAAGACCATATGTGAGGTAGATTAAAGTACCAAACCACTAGATTAAAAGACTGCTATCCTAGCTGTAGCCGAGGTTTAATGAAGAAAACGTGACGGCTTCTCTGTTTAAAGGGAGAGAGTAATATGTTACAGGCCCTCTGACTTGCTGTTAGATATGTACGATACAAAGATGAATCGTTTCAGGGAAGATTTCTAGTGAGAAAATGAAGCAGGGATTGTGGCAATAGGTGGCTTTAAAGTGGTTTAAATTAATTTTGGACCCCCCTTACCAAGGTCTATGGAACAAGGATTTAACTAAAATGGCTTCCTTGAGGGAGTGACAAAGGGAGGGCTGTAGTTTGTTTGCTGCTTTTGCTAAGCCTATAAAGTGTTCACAGTGGCTGTCAGCGTTGAACACTCACAGGGGTTTTGAAAAGCACTTCCTGTTGTGCTTAAACCCGGTGAGACATCAAATATGGCTCACAAACTTGAATGAATTAAGCTGCTGTGTTATTTAGAGAGTTTCTCAAAGCTGCAACACAGTCCTCTGACTGTGGATGAGCTGAACCTGAGCCAAGTGGTGAAAATCCTCATTTAAATGTGCCTTCAAAATGGAACAGCAAAACCAAAACCACTTGTAATGCATTGCTGAAATAAAGTGAGAAAATGCATCCTGAATGTTAACTGACAGTTTGGCCACATTAAGGAAATAAAAGAAGAAAGCTGGTGACAAACAAAAGGTCTTACAAGCTCCGTGCGCTGTCCACGTTTAATTAAAGAAATGGTGTTACAATTTGATTGCAGGGGATCTGTATCCACGCATCAATAAGGTCACCCATGCTTCGCATTATATTCTATATTGATGTCAATCGCTGGACTGATTCGTATCAAAGCAAGCATCTTTCATGAGACAATATCTCCCATGTATCTAAGCTGCTTTGAAGTTTCACCACCTTTCCTGTCTCCTCATTGATACCATCAGACAGAGCCGCTGCTGCTGCTTTTTCTTTTTTTACTCGCTGTCATGTTCCTCTCAACCCTGTTTTTCTATGACTCCTGAACCATCACTTAGACCATGCCCTAGAATAAATGTAGCATGTATCAGGTCACTGAAAGTACATGGGACACACATCATTCTATGGCTATAAACCTTCCAGATGGCACATGTTTCAGACAGCCAAACACACATTTGCTTAATGACAATGTTTTTATCCTGGTTAAACTGATTCTGGCCTAATCAGAATTTATACATGGCATTCATTTAATGAACTTTTCTAAAAGCAGACAGTTTTACTTGTCAAACATGTTCAGATAGTAACATTAATAATGGTTGCATTGCATTTAATTGTGCCACTACTACTACTACTACTACTACTACTACGAGTGCCTGGCATTATTAATGTTGCCTACGTACGTTGGCTCACACATATGGGACCAAGCCATCGCTAATGGTATTAGTTACACCTGTGCTTTTCTGGCTATGACATGTCAAAAATGTCTGCAGTGAAAAAGAAAATCGTTTGAGCTTGACTGAGGGGAAATTCAATCTTAGAGTGGAGTGCTTACACTCAAGTTTCAGTGAGCAGTCAGGAAAACATTTCAGGAGTAGCCACGAGTAGCTTGCACTCTTGTCCACAGGCTGACCTGCAAACCTACACAGCTAAAAAGAGAAACCCTGTCTTAGGTCAAATTTGCCAAAATCCGTCTTGCAACTCACAGCACAGTGTAATCTTGTTCTTCTCACCTAAGGTTAGGCATCGTGCAACCACATTGTGGCTATAATTGTGCACAGCTCAAAGAAAGCAATATTAGTTAGTTGTGGAACTAGCCAAGAAAAGAAGTGCTAATAGAGAGCTGATGTTCAGATAGCCAGTGTCAACAGTTAAAATTATTAAGAGTTGAAGTTATTAACTTGCTTCATTAGCAACTAATTTGCATTTTGTGTTCTTCCTAAAACCACATCAGTGCAGTCAACAAAATAAATCAGCTAAAAAGACACTAAGACACACTTAGTTCTTATTGACTCTGGAGGAAAATTAGCAGAAACATAGTTACTCACAAAATTACTATCAAGATTTATAAAGGTTTTACAAAAATATTATGAATATTTATGTGATTAACAGGTTTCACTTAATTTTTATGAACAGGGTGAGACCCCAGACTCCTAATCCACCCTACACAATATTCAATTCAGAATACAGTCAGTTTCAGTATGTCACCACTATCTTCTTCCTGCCTCACCTGTTGCATTTTAGCTAGAGAGCCCAATAGTGATGGTGATGATGATATCAGAATAGTAACACTCAGACTAAATGTGAGCGTTTTACTCAAAAGACAAAATTTCTTGCACTGCATTCTGTGCTTTTGAGGATAAAGAAATTTTGATTCCCGCTGCTTCTGTGGTGGATTTCTCCCTGTGTGACAGTCAAACATCAGTGCAAAATGATGACACTAGAAAGAAGACTTTGCTCTTTGATATCGAGGAAATGACACTGAAGCCTGACATTTACTATTCATGTTACAGATAGAAAATACTTTTGTCCATTAAACTTTATTTCTGATGCACTCACAAGTTTTTGACATGACATTACATTATGATTGGTTATCCCCAGTAATAAGAAAAAACACACCACCAGATATCAAAATAGAAGAGAAAGTGATGCTATGTTGCCAACAGCTGTATTTTACCAGAGCTCAAATATTTTAAAGCAGATTGTTCCCTTTAAACAACCTGAGGGGAGGGTAAATGAGGTGTGTGTGTGTGTGTGTTTTGCATAGCATTTCTTGGCTGGCATGAGGAGTTGCGTAACGCCAGCACAAGTGAGTGGTTGCTGCCCAGCCTTGAGCACATAAGGATTAGGAGAAACTCACCCTACAGAGATCTGGGTTAATTAAAACTGTTTTGGTGAGCTTGGTGACCTACCCAGCGAGATGCAAAGAGATGCCGGCTCCATCTGTTTAAGCAATGATAAAGTACACAGTCAATGACTTGGCTCAATGCATTGATATATATAAATACAGGCCGGATTTTTTTGTTTTGGCAACAGTTTTACATCCTGCAGCTTGGCAATGCTCCTGTTTAGTGTAATCAGCATGACCAAACTGAGGATCTTCACGGATTGTAAATCCCTTTGAGGGGAAATTTGTGATTTATGATTTGTGATCTTTGGCTATATAAATAAAAGTGACTTCATATTAAGTACAAAGTGTTTGTATCATGCACAGGTAGCTAACATGTGGGTGATGTAGATTTATGCCTATAAAGGCGTGTATAGTGAAGCGGTAAATTTGTATTGATATACAATCGGAAACATATTTAGATTCTTAAGTAAAGAATTGTACTTAGTAATACAACATAATAATTATTTTTCATAGTATGCAGAATGGCAGAGAGTTATTACATATTATGCTATTGTATTGAGTTATAAATACCGATGCCATACATGTAAGCAGATTGTTTTCTTACACTTATGGGATGCAAGCACTATGTAAAACTGTTTTGGTAATTGTTATCACGTTTCAAAAATTTCAAATAAGACCATTTTAAAAGCCAATATGATATTTTAATCACTTTATATATATATATACAGTATATATACACTACCGTTCAAAAGTTTGGGGTCACCCAAACAATTTTGTGTTTTCCATGAAAAGTCACACTTATTCACCACCATACGTTGTGAAATGAATAGAAAATAGAGTCAA
>JAVQJD010035027.1:0-22502 GCA_036023655.1 Nannoperca australis
GAGAGAGCAGGAGGAAGGAGAACATAAAGCAGTACAGTACAACAGCAATAGCAACACCGGCGGTCGAGCAGGAACACGGGGGCAGCAGGAGCAACCACAGATCCAGACTCCACAGCGCCCGAGGCAGAAATACCTGCAGTCAGCACTGAAAGTGTGTGCCACAGATTTATAACGGTCTTCACCAGAACTGTAACCACTACAGAAGTAACCACAACACTAACCATAACCTCAACCAAAAATGTCTTCAGCTTCTTGTCCCTATATGGCTTTTTAATACCACACACACACACACACACACACACACACACACACAAAATGTGATTAATACACACTCATTTTCACTTGACACTGTGTTTAATATTTGTTCTGACAAAGAGGGATTGTGTGTGGAGGAGACACTGACATGCCAGAGAAAGCAGGAAAAAAACCCAAACAAGCAGCCCGAGGAGCAGGCAGATGGACATCGAGTCAGACGGACACACAGTCAGACATTGTCCCGGGTGGTTGGTTATCATGGCTGTGTCGAAAGATAACAGGACTGTTGTCGTGGATTAACTAAACGTGGATTGTATTAGATTTGTCCTGAGCTAAAAATGACATTTCTGGGTTTGGTTTTTGTTACGGTAAGAAGTTGTCTTTTTAGAATATTTAGAGGAGTGTGAGCTTTCACTCCATCTTTCAACCCATTTGGGATACTGAACCAGATTGTTCATCATGTCCTGGTATGAAACCACAGTTAACAAATTGGGCTTCCCTACCATTGAGCTGTTTGTAAAGGTAAGCAATATTATAAACCTATGCAAATCTATAGTGTTTTTGAACAGTTATTGTTAATGTCATTCAATTACTCTTACAGTATCCATGCATGGCACCAATAGAATGGTCGGGGTATGGTTAAGGGTAGGCAAACTTACTCATATGGTTAAGGTTAAGAGAAGGTTGTGCGTATATTGAAGCTGCATAAATCATTAACTTAGCCAAATGCCTACTTCTGTCCACCTGATGAATGTAAGAGTGAACAATATTTACTGTCACTTTAGCTCCGGTTTGGACTCGATCTAAATATCTGGCTCTTTTTTTTGCTGTTTGTTGCTGAGTATGTCGTGTACAGTTGGAACATGTTCGCTATAAACAGCTGCCTGCTGCTGCTAGAGGTAAGGAGAGAATGGGAAGTGCATGGGAAAGTGAACTGAAGGACCTCAAGATGCTACACCAGCCCAGAACTTTGCTTTTACATTTGCTAGTTTGGGGACTGCAGATGAAATCTCATGAATACATTAGCATTGTTTCTGCGAATTATTTTGTGCGTTTGTCCTTAATCCGCAGCTCATTTTAGCCACAGACACTCACTTAGGCTTAGTATTTGGTGTAATGCATTCTCTCATTTCTGCACTGTGTGTGTGTGTGTGTGTGTGTGTGTGTGTGTGTGTGTGTGTGTAGGCGGGAAGTGATGGCGAGAGCATTGGTAATTGTCCATTCTCTCAGAGACTCTTCATGATCCTGTGGCTTAAAGGAGTAATCTTCAATGTCACCACTGTCGACCTCAAACGGTAATATACCACACACACACACACACACACACACACACAACACATTTCTATTTTTCTTAATGGCTGTTTTGGCTGTTTTGTACAACTTGTCCTTAGGGACGTGCAGAAGTTTCATCGAAGAGCTTTTATTCTCTGCGCATGCGAAGGAACGGTTTGTTTTGTGTTGTCAGGAAGCCGTCTGACCTGCAGGACCTTGCCCCGGGAACCAACCCTCCTTTTGTGACCTTTAACGGCGAGGTCAAGGTCGACGTCAACAAGATAGAGGAGTTCCTAGAGGAGAAACTGACCCCACCACGGTACAGAAACACACACATGCACACACAGACCCACATGAATATACATATATATAGTATATCTGCACTGCAGCCCGAAGGCGCTTTCGGAAGTGAGCGCGGTGACTCCTCTGCCTTCACTCGGTTCTCTAAGATGATAACTTGTACCTTCGCACAAGCATGATTCCAGCTGCGGTTAATCAATTACAGTTTTACAACGACCCTATTTGACATTGTATCAACTGTTTGATTGATAATACATGGAAGGAAATGTCAGTACAGTAGCCTAGATGAGCATCGTTTGTAAATAGAAAAGAATATTCCAGGGTATTCAGTTGACTTCTCTTATGTGTCTTAAACATCAGCTACCCCAGACTGGCTCCCAAACATCCTGAATCCAACACAGCTGGCATCGATGTGTTTGCCAAGTTCTCAGCTTACATCAAAAACCCGAGGAAAGACACCAACGAAGGTAAAAGAGAATCATCAAATCATATAAATCAGGAAAAGTATCAGTGTTTTTATATTCACAATGGATAAAGTGGCAGTGCGTCACGTGAAAGGTGTTGTTTGTTGTGACCAACCCATTGAAATGTATTACCGACTCTGTGGTCTCTGTGGTTTTCAAATCTCATCAACCATATTTCCAGCAACAGGCAACGGTTCTCAGTGAACAAGACTCAGAGTTTACAGTCATGCTAGCGGCTTTTCCCCTGCGGCTTGTCCGCAGCTCCCCGGCAGGGTTGAAGCAGTGAACACCCAATATCATCCAACCTCATAAATACCAACGTGCTGTTCTTTTTTTCTGCCACCAGGTGTCGCAATGTGGCACCCTCATTGCTATCTGTATGTAGCAAGGAGTCCCAAAGCATTGTCAGTGCTTGTGCCTTACTGTATTTGATGCGGATTAAACCATCTTAAAACAACAGAAACTGATTAAGATCAGGTTTAAAGCCGGAGTTAAAATCACTAAAATAACCCAGATCTTAGTAGCGAGACATAGAGGCTGCTATCTTGCCGTAAAAGATACTGAATATTGGACTAACATTCATCCGGTGAAGGCAAACACGACTCCAAATGAAGCTAATTCTGCTAGTTATAATTTATAAGGTTATACTTTATAAGGTGATAATGTGTTAGAGTTGAGTCTTCAGCTCGTTTAACTGCCCCCAAGTAGCCAAAAAAATGCTGTGGACCTAGGATGATTGATTTCTACCTTAAGGGTCATGTGACAATCATACTTGTCCCGCTTGTCAACGTATCTTCTGATAAGGCACACAAACCGCTCTTCCTCTCTGTACCTCTATGCGCAGCCTTAGAGAAAGCCCTAGTGAAGTCTCTCCAGCGTCTTGATGACTTCCTGAGGACTCTCCTGCCTGAGGAGATTGATGCAGATGCCCCAGGAGACCTGCCGGAGTCCACCAGGAGCTTCCTTGACGGGTCTGAGCTGACCCTGGCCGACTGCAATCTGCTGCCTAAACTACACATCCTTAAGGTCCATTCAGCATCTTTTACATACTTTGGAGAAAATAATGGTCTAGGGTATCATTAGCGCCAATTCCAAGAGATTATCGACATGGATTTTGAGAATACTTGGAATGTTAGAACCCTAAGATGACCCCAACCAATACCGATTGCTCCTGTCAGCTCACTCCTGCTCACATGTTTCTGTTTGCAGGTCGTAGCCAAGAAATACCGTGGCTTTGAGATTCCAGTGGAGATGACGGGGGTGTGGAGGTATTTAAACGGCGCCTATCAGAGGGAGGAGTTCACCAGCACCTGCCCCGCTGAGAGGGAGATCGAATTTGCCTATTTGGACGTCGCAAAACGAATCAAATAAGAGGAAGAGCGGGGAATGATGGAAAGAATTGGGGGTAAATACATGGGATAAAAGAGAGAGGAGGGAAATACTGGGGAAATAACTGGAGTTGTGGAATAAAATCCAATTGGTGGGCGTTTTGGTGAATCCCGATGAATAGGGGCGGAGGCGAAATGAAGAACAAGAACTCCAGGTTATAGTCTAGGCCCGTCCAAACTAAGACATCGATTAACTCCTTTCTAAGTTTCATGTCTATGCATCAGTTTAAAAGTTGAACCCTGATTACCTATTTGTATGTGTGTTTGCAAATGTACTGTATGTGTGTGTGCTCTCACAGGTTGGGTTGCACAGTCATCTACTATATCTTTATATAATAATTTTACAAATAATGACAACCAATAATTAGATTCTTGCAGAATTACTTCCAGATTTTTTTTTTTTCACTTTTCAGACAATGGCGGGGCCACATTCACTGCAAAGATTAAATAAATAGCATAATGAACAAGCAGTATTAGAAACCATTTAGTCATTTAGCTAATATTTTCTAGGCTAACAGTTAGAGCTTGGTTAACAACTTAGTCTTTAAAATGTAATCATAAAAATGTTAATCTGCTAAATAAGCTAATTTTAAATCATTTACTATCAATTACATCCCTTCAATATATGCATTAAAGGAACAGTTTAATAGACATTTTATTTGTCAAATCACCAAACTCCATGTAAAACCACTAACTGTCTTTTCATTTCTGTTTTTGGCGAGAATATGTAAATCAGTTAGTTTTAGTGGTGCTGGTCAGTGTTTTTTGACTGATTGTGTACTCTCTGTACCGTTGCAATGACACTATTTACTCATATTTTGATTTTCTGTGGCATACTTATTTTCTACCTAATGCTCCTCAATGGCTTTGTGGAGGCAGGCCCTGGCGCTGGTTGGTTTAACGAGTGATGATGACTTTTTGATTGACACATTATGTAGCTCAGAGGACTCAAAGACCACCATTACGATACTTATCCAAAGTCCTTGCACCTCTCTTGTGTTTTTAGTTGTAGTAGAAGCGTTGTCCCTTTCAGAATCCACCATTTACAGGACAACATAGGTGATAAAGTTGTATTGATATTCATACAAGATTCACCTTGATCAGTTAGAAACAGTGCCTCCTGCCATGGTAATTTAAGTTTTAATAAAACAAAATAATTTTGGTGATGACATTTTTTCTTTCTTTTATTGTTTTATTTGAATACATTTTATATGTTATCACAGGTATTGTTTGATTAAATGTTTCTGTCTTAACTAGAGGACACAAATGTTCTGTTTTGTGCTAATTCCCTTGGATGCAGCTTTTATTTCATTAAAGTCATTTGTTTGATTGTTAGACAGAAGTAGTTTAGCGTGGTTTTTCACCAAACCACCACTTTGAGAGATGTTTTCCAGCCATTCAGTGTTTGGCAGAGATGTGTGTTTTGGCCTTATATCCTCTCTGGGGAGAGTCTTTATTAAACTGATTTTATCACTATGTGGATTGTCTTTAATGTTTCTGTTGACTCTGTGTTTCTGTCATTGTCATTTCAGGAAAATTCTGGTGTCAGTGTGTAAATGCTGAATTAAGCGATTCGTCTATTTAATAGAATTAAAAAGATGGTGCACAACGTGAATTGCATTAAAAAGCCATTGGTCAAGAGTAATTTGCACTTGTTGCCAGCATGTGGAGTAGTTTTTATATTGCTGTGTGAAGTAGAGGTGTTCAGGACATTTACAAACAAGTCTTTAGCACAGATCCATCAAGCTAAACTGACTGCACTGAACCATCAGTATAACTCCCTGAATCACTGAAAAAGCACTGTTATCAGCTCAGCTGTCATATGCAGCATGCTACATCCTGCTAAAAAAACAAAAACAAACACCAGACAATCACTTCTTACAAATCTTTCAAATAAAATGGACCAAACGATTCACAAATCCACCAAAGTGATGCGCAGAGTGACACGAAGTTCAAATCTCAAAGATTACTGGACCAAGACCTAAGGGCGAGCTGGCTTCTAAGGTTTTGGACTCAAAGGCTGGAATTCATCACCAGAATAACCGTAGCCCTTTACAGTGTCAAATCATTACCCATTAGCAAATTCACATTGATTCATATATTGTAAATCAATTCATACAATTTGCATTTAGATTATGAATTAAAGAGCTCAAAAGAAAAGAAAAGGAAATGAAGTCCAACCCACAGAACATAAACAGAACATCTGATTGGTAAGCTATTGAGCCGCAAGACCCAGGATATTTCACACATACACACACGTAACCACTCGAACATGTGCAGACACTCACACGCATCACTGGGGCGACAGTGACTTCTGTAGAAATCCTCTGAATGTAATGACCCAGAGTTTGCACACCCAGACAGCAAACACACACACAGCTCAATTACCATAGAAACATCCAGATGAGGAATGCCCTTCTGTTCATATTGTGGTGCTGTGAACTAATAACACTGGGTGAAGTCACACTCCAAATAGCGTAATTGTAGAGTTCTAGTACAAAACACAATCTATCAATAGCTTGGGAGATTAAATTAAATATGTGAAGTTCATCTGAGGTCAGATCTTTCATTTAGAGTCCTGGTTATATATTTCAATATTTGAATAGAGCAACTGATTTCAATTTTTTCGTAAGTGAAAACACAAACTCAAACGTTTTGTTAAATTATGTACAGATGTTGATCTACCATGCGTTCAATTATGTGAAAATACCATAAATTAAACAAAATTTTCAATCCTTGAAAATTTACAAAAAGGTTAAAGTTACTAATAATAACAATAACCCTGAAACCTTGTCGTTTCTATGGTGGCCCGGATGTGCAAAACACAATGTTTCACAAAATGAACAGAACAGAACCCAAATTTCAGAAAGACACATTACAAAACAAAATAAAAACTCATCAAATACACCGAAATTGCACAAGGTGGCCAAACTAAAACACACAACAGTTTTATAAAATCAATGACAGGTGCGTAGTAGAATAAGTGATGAGTATAAATATCAGAAATAAGGTCGTGGTACCAAAACATATCTATTCTATTCATATCTGTGTGTGTTTTGTAAAATTTGGATGAAACAAAGAGTCAAACTTAAACCTTTTGGAGTCAGAAACAAAAAACCACAACCAACATTTCACAAACATATTAACAAAACGCTAAATCTTGTTGTGTTTTGCACTTCAGAGCCCCCCGCTCCCTCAACTAATGCATGTCATTTAAATTTGAAGAAATAATTCTCATTTCATCAACTTCTACGGAACCATGCTGAACAGATCTCTTTGTTCTTCAGGTGCAATAAAAAGTTAAAAAGACATAGTAGGACTTCCTGGTTCAAACAAAGTATGTGATTTATTAAATGTAAAAAGTAAAGCTAACAGGAAGCTAAATTAAAGTGGTATCATTCTCACAGGACATGATTTAGCAGTTGTCCTCGGAACTTTAAGTCTATGTAATAACCAACTAAAGGGATTGTAAGTGTATCAAAATAAAATATTCATTTTTATAGGTTTTTTTTTGCCATGCTAAAATCTACTTTATTTTAAAGTTGGCACACACATACAAGACGCGTGTCTGTCATATAAGAGAAAGAAAGGGTTAACGTTTTTTTTTGTTCATGCGCCCGACCACTGGCACACCTCGTCCTCTTCGATTGGTCAGTCTTGTTAATTAATGAGTGAATGAAAAGGTCTGAGTCGAGGCTGGCGCCTGTGCGCGGGGGAGGCGTGGGGGCTTCCCGGTGTCATGGCGACGGTCTCCTAGCACTCAGAGGTCAGAGAAGAGCCAGAGGAGAGGAAGCAAGACGGGATGGAGGGACGGATAGGTGGAGAGAGAGATGGGTGGATGAAGCCAATGTTCAAGCGATTTGAGGTTCTGATGACATATCTGGAGGCTATGTAGCCAGTTAGCTTAGCTTAGCATACAGACTGTAAACTGGGGGAAACTGCTAGCCTTGCTGTGTCCAAAAGTAATAAAATCCCAAACCACAACTTAGCTTAATTTCAAAAAATGGAAAAAGGAGACAGTGAACTTTATAGTTGTTAGTCCGCAGATTTTCTTACCTTACAGAACCAGACTAGCTAAGTAACACATTTTATATCTTGTTACAGGGGACATGTACCTTCCTGGCATTCGGCTGAACAGAAGGAAGACTGGATTTTGTGCCTCGTCACATTTGTAAAGGATCTCTTTACATCCAGTATTCAACACAAATCTGGATCTATCCTTTTAAGTTCGCACATTTGCAGTAAAAACGCGTTTCAAACAAACATCACGTAACAGCATGTAAATCAGAAATGTTTCACAAACTTTGAAACACTGTATGTAAGGGGGTTGGATTTGATGGATGGAGAGTTGGATGGGAGAAGATGACGGGAAGAGAAGGTGGGGAAGTATGGAGAGGGGGAAACAATGGTGGAAAGGTCAACAGTGGCTGAGAGAGAATCAGTTCTGGGAGCAGTACTTCCAGAAACACACTGTTGGAGACAGAGAGAAGGAAAACATTTGATTACAAAACAGCAGCAATTCTTACATAAAATTCAAGAGTACACGTAATAAACAGCTTTCATTTCTAACAAGAAAATAATTCAAATTTTCTGACTGTCGCTTGACAAGGTTGCGTCTCACTTTCCAAAAAGAGTTAAAGGATAATTCTGGTTTAATTTAACTTGAGCTTACAGTATTATAGTCATTTCGGACATTTTGCTGCAGATAATGGGTTGTTGATTCAACTGTAACTTCCTTATTAGACAGTCTACACTTTCTGTTCAAGATTCACGATTCAAGAGTTTTATTGTCATATATAAATAGACAACAGTTACACTATACAGTGAAATTCTTACTTAGCAGATCTACCTGTACCACACAATATATATACATACACACATATATACATATACACAGATATGTACATAGATGTCTTAAATAAAGAATAATGCAATATAGCCATTCCCGTAAAAAAAACAAAAAAAAAACAATGTGTGTGTATGTAAGGTCTTCTCTTTGTAGTCAACCACCATGTAAATTGTGGTGTTATTTCTATGCAATATTTCCCATAATGCAGGCGACTGTATGGAAACCTTTCAAAGAAGGGGTGAAAAAAAATAAAAAATGGGGCTCCACTACTGTGCACAGGCTTATGTTACAGTAAGGCCAACCAGAGGGGCACTAGGACCCACATGGGATGAGCAAAGGGGCATGGGTAAGTGACTGGGACATTATAGGGGCACTTGGGCCAATGATGGACCCCTAGTTTTTGCCCCAAATGGGACAAAATTATTTTAAGGGCATATCATGGCAAATCCTGTTTGAAAATAAATAATAATACAAAATAAATTAAATGTAATTAATGTAAATTAATTAGATTCTGCTGTAATTCCGTGTAAAGATGCTAAGGCTAAGGCAAAGTTTCGGCCCCCGACTTTCACCTCGTTTGTTGGTCTTCTTGGTCTGAGGTGGGAGGGACTTCTTGAAGTTTCGACCAGTCAGACTGGGGACGATGACATCTGGGCTCGCTCCGGACGCAGTGCTGTTCACTGCTGCAGGGGCTACGGTGGTGGGCTTCACCCCTCCCTCAGCAGCAGGAGACTTCAACCACAGCAGCACAAGAAAAACATGAAGGGGGGGGGTGATCACTGAAACCTGCATCCTTGTAAACTACAGTATTGCAACAACACAAAACATTAGTTGATGACATTCATTCTGTGGTCCTTGGTCTCTTTTGATTTTTAGTCATACTGTTGTATGATTTCTCTTTTTCTAGTGGCATTCTTTGTCCCTGAGTGTCGACTGAAAGGCAGTCAGCTCCTCCAAGGCTTTAAAAAACTACCCCTGCTTCCGCCATATAATGCAACAGCATGAACACCCCCCTTTATATACAGTATGTTCAAGGTTTACTTTCAAAGTTGACATGTTTCAATTTACAAGATTTGTTTACACCAATTAATAAATGAAATTAAACTACGATTCATCGGTTTAATCGAGACTATAAACCAACAGAAAACCTTAGTTTGTGCTTAGCAGAGCTGGTTTTCAAACACCACTTCTGACATATTTGGCCAAAAAAACTAAAAAGAAATGATCAATGGAAGAAAAAGTGCAAATATTGCAGCAGGAGCTTACCACTTTATTCTTTCTTCCTGAATTTCTTCCATTTGCTGAAATGGAAAAGAAAACAAGCTTGTTAGTATAGGCATTGCACAACATATTGCCAGAGAATTTCGCTTCACGCCCGACGAATTTGAATATGCTGGAGCTCTTTCGCAATGTGTCGTACCATTTGAGATTACTGCTAATTCTTTTGCTCAAGCTGAAATAATCAAAGCTCAGGTGGGGACGTTCTCACCTTGAGGCTTGCCTCCCAGATTAATTTTGCATCAACCTTTCACATCACTTTCCCGTGGACTTTAAGCCCACAGTCTTCTGTTACACTAAAATCTGTCGCTGAGTTTCAAAACGGCTTCAGTTGGGAAACCTAACATGTTCACGGTATCATTACCTCGTGGCACGATGGTGATGCGTGAACTCAGCGTGCTCCTGTGCAGCTCCTCCAGGGCTGAGATCATCTTCAGCATCCGGGCTTGTTTGTCTGGACCGGCTGGCTCAGAGCGGGCCCCTGCCCTGATGCCTGCAGTGATAGTCCTTGTAGTGGTTTTGTCACCGATTCTTATTGTCCCGTCCACTCCAGCTGCTTTTATGTTCAGGAGCCAGTGTTTCAGGTACTGGCTTGGATTTGGTACCGAAGACTTCTCTGGTACAGCTGATGCACGAAGGAGACTGGGAAGAGGATGTTTCAAAAAGCCTGTGGAAAAACAATTACAACAATAAATGTTTTTTCTCCTTTTATTATAAGTAATTTAAAGGGAAACTCCTGTATTTTACAACCTGGGTCCTATTTTAATTTAATTTAATTTTAATTTTTACAAATGCTGGGGTTGAAATGACTAAAACGTACCATTAGTTTTGGAATTGGTTCAGTAGATTGCCTCCACCAGGGCTGCCATCGCTGCAACTTAACCCTTGCAGGCAATTGCGCTCGTGAAAAGCATGTCCACTAAAAGTGCTTGTTTTTGCAACTGACAGACTCACACTGTTATTCGAAGTGTCCGACAACATTATGGGAAGGATCCTTAAAGAAGACAGACCGTTTGTTAGAGAGTAAGATCCTTTTCGTTCAACCAGAAACAAAGTTGCAATTACCCGCAAGGATTAGGTTGCAGCCGTTGCAGCCCGTCCACTGAAGCTGGCGTAGGCGATCTTTTGGACCGATTCCACAACTAATGGTAAGTATTAGTCGCTTTAAAAAAAAAAAAATAGGGCCCAGGTTTAAAAATACAGACGTTTCCCTTTAAATCAACCTAGCAGGGGGCAGTGGTCCTGGAAATGCCACTGTAAGCTACGATGGATGTGCCCTCAGCCCTGACAGAAGACTGAATGATATCCTTCTGCAGACCCTTATAGTTTGGATACTTTTTGTCCATTATAAAGACATCACACCAAAAGACTCAAACCTTAATTGAGAAAAGTGCACTGTATTTGCATGATGGTGGGTTGTTTTTCTGGAATCCACCCCCTTTGACTAAGTCAGATTACAGTAGGTTTTGGATGAAAAAGCTGCTGATGTCTCTGCATACACATGACCCTCAAATAGCCCTATGAACACACACACACACACACACACACACACACACAGTGCTCTATTTTGGTGGGATTCCACTGCTACGCCGGTTGCTAAGAGTTGCGATGGGACCTTCAGCTGTGACATAAGACGTGTATGAGTTGTGTTTATGTGTGTGCATAATGACGGCTGAGATTTTGCAAAACAATGCAGCTCGGTGTGTTTGTGTGTAGACAAATGACACTTACACACACACAAGTGAACTTTCTGTAGTATTTTGTAAGGAATGAAACAAATGTCAGCAGGTCACACTGAACCCAAACCTCCTGGGAATTACAACATTCCTGTTGCTCTTTTTAAAAGTTTCATTTAGAACTTCTTACAGGTCTGATGCCAGTTTAAGCCAAATCTGTTCAACCTCTATTCCACAATAGACCATAACTTATGTGTCCATATCTGTTGGCCAAAAGATAAATGATACGTATGCCACAGATACGTACCAGCCTATTAGGTACATTTACTGTCTGTGTGTTAGGCTATATGTTGCTGATTACATAATATTACATACAATTATACAGAGGCTCTTGGACCATTGCTCTGTGATTGGGGTATATTTAGGTTGAATATAGGTTGATACGTGATTTCATAATGCTTAAATGAAGATTTCGTCAAACCAGCTGACTGCCTGCTGGCAAATCCTGCAGAAATCTGCTTAAGATATTTGCTGGGCTTTTTATGGTTATATATGTGTATACACTGTATACATACATATATATATATATATATATATATACATATATATACATATATATATATATATATATATATATATATATATATATATACACTGGTATCTTCCTGGTCAAGATGATTAACAGCAAAGGTGAGCCAACCCTATCATCAGATAGAACGCTGATATAAGACAACTTTCAATGCTTGGTAACAAAACCAATCTTTTTTTCCCCCACAATATCTACACATGGCAATTAAGGTGTGGTTAAGGTTAGGCAAAGATCGTTTTATAGTTAATATAAAGGTGAACATTATATTGAGATCTCTTGCATGCAATTCAGACCATTCAAACCAGGTCCATCCACCTCCAACACATCTGTCTACGTAAAGGTTCTGCTCCTTCTTGCATTGTCACGAAACACAGGTATATTGGAATTGTCCAATATGAACTTGGATACTTGGCTGACAAATGTTTCGTGAACCAATACCAGCCTTCAGAACACCACCGAAAATCTTCCACAGGCTCACTAATTGACCTTCAGTAAACGTTTCTGCTGGTCCCGCCACTGGGGCCATAAATGTCGGTTTAGCTGGCGATCACCTGATGATGCATTTTCAAGACACGATCATCTTGTCTGGTCCGCCCTGCCCCGTATCCTATGGGACTTATGCTCATATTCTGCCATTTGTAATTTTCACCCAGTGCCGGTGTTCAGCGCCAAAGCAGGAAGCAGTTTGTCCGAGGTGGAAATGAACGTGATGAGTGTTTAGCATCCAATTTTCACATGTGAGAATGCAGTTTTTGTCCTGTCAAGGACCATCAATGGGGGACTTTTTTAAACTGTAACCACAATGAATGTTTTAGTCGCCAAACCTTAGTAGATTGTTCCTAAATGTAACCATGCCATAGCTCCCTACCATAGCATTATTGAAAACGTTGCCAATGGTCTATCTGGTAATGCAGTTGGGCCTGCCAGCAGCAATGATCTCATTTGATAGGTGATGAGCCTGTTACCTCAACAGCTTCCTTACCTCTCTCGGAGGGCGCCGCCTCCGCTCCCATCCCAAGAATCATCAGCACCATCATGACAGACACTAGCGCTGCACTGTTAAGCATGGCGGCTGTTACTTAGCACTCGAAAAGAACAGCAAGTTATTATGATTAACAGTGGATCGACTTTCTTCTGGAGCTTGAGCATCAGGATTTTGCTCCGAGAAGACTTCTGCGATAGCGGTTCTCAAACTGTGTTGTTTCTTCTTCTGCTCAACTCATCATCCCGATTCTTCTGACTTTCCGATGATGTTGGAGATGTTGCTGATGACATTAGCTAAGGTGATTTGAAAGTTGGTCAACTGGTGTGAAATCAAACGGCTTGTTTTAGATACCTCCTATTCTGTTGCTTTCAGTTCTTTTAGTCACTTGTTCCTTTGAAATTCTGCTTATTCCGAAATACTGGAAAACCTCTTCAGTCGTGATAGGTCAAGAAGTTTCTAAGCTTTTCCTTCTGTTTTTCAACCAGACGGTGGTATTCGTCTACTTTAGCTACTTTAGCCTCAGTCTTCTCAACGTTACAGTTGAATATTTTTCTTTTTATCTGTAACAAAGTTAGTCTCTCAGAGTTCCATGGATGCGCCTCTTGAAGAAGGCTTGTCAACAGTGTGTCAGATGCCCTCGTCTTCCTAACGCACTCGACCAATCTGGCCTTTATAAACCTGAGTTTTCCCCTGAAGGACTGACTGATGGCTCAGCGTCAGCCAATGACTGGCCTGAAAGGTTCACTAGCCCCACCTCTTCCTCCTCGGTGGATTGGTGACATTTGGGAAGTTTGGTGGCAAAGCTTTGTGTGTTTGGAGTCAAAGCTATCTTTTTGTGAATGTGGTGTGTGTGTGTGTGTTTAGGATTGTATTTAACGTGTGTGTGTGTGTGGCCCTGGCTGTATAAGCAGTGATAAGGTAGTTCTTAATATGTTTGCTCAGGGGCCACAGAAAGAGAAAGGCCCTCTGACGCATGAGGGCCTGGAGCCACACTGACTGCGCACACACACCCACAGACAAAGCTTGCAAATACAACATTCAAACACAGAAAACGACAGGGCAAACTCATGTACACACACACATACACAAACACACACAGACACAGATTGTAAAACGAAGTGTGGGATGCACATCAAAGGGCAAAGAAAGGCTGAGAAGTCGTGTCCAAATGACAAAAAAAGAAGGGTTTTCGCCTTTTACTTTGCTGTGACGACTAATCCCTCAAACAGGAAGTTGACAGAGTGACGGTGGGACGCCACCTCCACAAATATCTCCCCCAACACATGAAAGACAGATGAATTCATTTGGGAGTTGGGGGTGAAGGAGAGGTAGAGTGGACAAAACACTGAACACCGTAAAGAGTAAGAATAATATGAGGTGTGTGTGTGTGTGTGTGTCAGTTGCTGGGCGAAGAGAATTTAGCTCAAGAACATCCATTCATTCATTACTGTTCCCTGTCCATCTTTGAAGCTTTGACGCTAACACACTGTGTGTGTGTGTGTGACACAGAGATGGGAGAGAACAAACGGAAGTCAAGGAGTTGACAACTGTTCTAGAAACCTCCAGTCTGTCTGTCCTGGTCTGTCTTTACACACACCTCACTTTCTTAATCCTTTGCTTTTTCACGCAAGGCAGCAGCAACTTTTCCCTTCGAGGAAACAGACAACAGCATCAGAATCTGCAGGTTTTCTGTCAGCAGTCTCTGGTTAAAACAAGATTTTATAGCCCTAAGGGTTTATTTTTCCCCCGATTTTGAAACATCTGTCTTGGATAATTCATCAAAATGACATTTAAATAATTTAACAGGAACAGGTCTTTCCTGCAGAAACCTGGTCTACTTGCAATCCCCTTCAGGAAGCATACTATATGTAAAAGTGACTCAATCTTTACAGGTCTTAACCGGGTTATGCAGTTATTCACTAGAGAAAAAGCAATACTGATGTGAACATTCAAATTCATTTTCAGAAGTCTTCAAAAACAGGAACAGTTTTATTTCACTTCCAACAGCAGGGAGCCACTGAGAGGAGGGTGTAGGGCACAATCTCGTTCAGTGCCCTTCGACCTCCCTTAAATACATTCTACAAAGAGTGAGCGTGGAAGTGAAACTCGAGCAGAGTACACACCTTTTGTTTTCTGTTTGGTGTCAGACAGCAAGCCTCCTCCGGAGTATTTTAATCAGTCGCCTGTAGAGGGCAGTCTTCTTCTATAGATGGCCTCAGTTACAGCCGCAGTGATGCAGAGAACATACAGTAAGTTGTTGGTCCGAGTCCTAGATGCATGTCAAATTAGGGATCCCCCTCAGACTGCGTTGTACTTGAATCTATCTACTAATCAATTCCTTCTTAAATGCAGAAGCTGTAAAAAGTCCACCTTGTACTTCAAATAAAGTCTTGTGTCTGAAATGAATCTACATGTACTTCCTACCTACCGTCTCGCTTGCGGAACTGGTTGGGATTTCAATAAAAAAATAAAAATGAAAGAAAGAAAATAAATAAAAACAACATGATTTTGCCACCGGGTTTCAAAACGATAGTTATTTCACTGATATCTCTAAACAGGAATTGATCCATCCTTAAGTTTCGAATCTATTTTTAATGACATGAAAAGGAGTGGATTTTATTCTCTTCAGGAATGTTTCAAGAAATGTGGTAATGAAATAAATGCATTCACCACCTCTGTAGGTGTGTGTAGATTAGTAGTTAAGTCTAATCAGATAGTTATAGGTCATAAGAATGCTACAGGGTTCTACTGCAAAGCTGAACATCGTTTTGGACTTAATATGTCAAACCGGCATGGGAATAAAATACATAATAATGCATAAATATGAAATTAGTCAAACTGCCTTCTATATAAACACAAGAATAAGAAAAGTGTCTCCTGTCATCTTTTCCTGGAGGTCTACAAAGAATGGAAAGAAACATTGTGGGGTGTCGAGAGAGAACGCAGCGTGTGGATTTATAAAGCACCAGCTAAGATATCAAATGAAGCAATTTTTTCCCCCTAAGTGATCACTTAGAAAAAATTGTAATTCAGTGATAAACGCACTTACTGACTGGATCGGGGCTATTTGAAAGAGACTGAACAAAGAAGATAATGATGGTGTGTCAATATTTTAACCCATATATTATAGAGCAATTTCAATACATGTACTTCAGCTAAATTTGAAAACATTTGATCTTTCATTTTATTTTTTACAACTTCAAAATACTTCAAAATAAAACGCTAGTTTCTTTTAATTATTATTAGAGGGCTGTGTTTCCAGGTGTTGTCTAAAATGAATGGACTGCGCATGTCATTTCCATGTACAATACTCACTCACCTAGATTTGTTTGCTTACTGAAATCTATTTCGTACGATAAAAATGTTGACACAGTAATGTGAGTCACCTTCAGTGGACACAACACTGAGCTTAATGTACATCAGTGACTCACTTTCTTATTATTTGCCTTGGGTTTCGCCGTTCAGGCTGTTTACGAGCTGCTTGCTCTCTGATAGACGGAAGTTGTGCCCGCAGCCTCATAGGAAGCCTTCAGGCACTCCTCTGGGCTGAAGAAATACAAACTCCTCTACACCTCTCCTCTTATTTTATTGACATTTAGTCTATCTTTTCTGTGTTCTTGGACTGCAACCTGGGTGTCCCAGGATCCTCCTCCGCAACATCAGGAGCATATGTCTGCCAATGTTCCATAAAATAAAAACTCTAAATGTTTCTAAATGTAACCCTTGAAGCAGTATGGAGCAGATGAAGCTGATGTACCTGTACGAAACGGCCACAGGACAACTTCCAAAAGGCCAGCGAGAGAACAAGGTGACGTTTGTTGCTGGCGAACGGGAGAGAGATGAGAAAAGGTGGCGCGAAAAAAGAACAATTAAATGTATGCGAATAGTAATACTAACATTACTCCTAATAATAGTAATTATAACAACAATTATAATAATAAAGTCAGCGAGGCTGCACGTCCGCCCGGCCTGTGCTCTTGCTGTTACCTCTCATGATTATTAGCATTAATACCATTTCTATAATTATTACGTTTAATTATTATTATTATTATTACCATGATTTAAGTGTTTAATTATTATTATTATTATTATTATTGTTATTATTATTACCATGACTCAAGTGTTGCTGTTTTGTTTGTAGGGATTTGTGTTTATTGGGACTGAGGGGGCGGGGGGAACAATATAAAAAAAGTAAGATACAGAAATGCAAAAATGTGTAATATTCATGACCAATATTATATTTATATTTAACATCCAGTTTCTAAGCCATGTGATACCTTTCATCACCTCATAAGCTTCTTCAGGGATAGAACATGGCAACAGTGGCAATAATAATAACAGAAGTGATTCGATTCAATACATAAAATGCAACAAACGAACTTTAAACTACAATCTATATATATTCTCATTTAATGACAATAATAATCATTTTAATATCACCTGTTTCTCAGAGGAAAGAAATCCAAGTCTTAACAATTTTACACGTTCAATTAAGATTAATAATAACAATATTAATATGTATATTATATGTACAGCTGTGATGATAGTATAATTATAACCTGTATAATTCTGTATTATTAGGTGCAGTATTGAAAGAGAACTAAAACCATGAGTTTGCTTTACAGATAATAATATACAACTACTAGAACTTCTAATAAACATACTACTACTACAATAATCATCATTGCTCATTTAATACAGTGGCAACAATTAAAAAGTAGACTTTATACCCACTTGATTCCTAAACAATAAAAAAAAATACGTGTTTCAATGGTTTATAATCCGACAAGTTAACAAAACGGAGAGAGAGAGAGAGAGAGAGGTGACAGAAAAGGAGACATAGCGGGGAAATAAAAGGATGATGGGCTGAGTGACGGGGAGGAAGAGGAGAGCACCCGTGGGAGAGAGATGGGAGAGGGGAGGAGGAAGGTCAGAGACGAGGATGATGAGGAGGGAGAGGGTGAAGGAGAAAATGGAAAGAGACGATGAGGGTGTATGGTTAGAGAGAGCTGGAGGTGGAAGTGTGTGTGTGTGTGTGAGCAGGAGAGAAAGAGAGTGATTTGTTTTCAGTGAAAGGTGAGGCCACTTAGTCGAGGCGTAGAGCTACAGCGGAATCTATTACCATGTGTCAAAGGAAACACGAGAAGGGCACGACCTGACTCTGTGTGTGTGTGTGTGTGTGTGTGAGAGTGAGTGACACAGGGAGAGAGAGAATAAGATCAAGTGTGGGTTGCTTTTGCAAGAGCACTGGTGTGTTTGATATGACACTGTGTGTTTATTTGTGTGTGTGTGTGTGTGTGTGTGAGAGAGAGAAAATGTGGATGTGTATGCCCGCTATGATTAAAACGATAGATACAGTGTGTGTGTGTGTGTGTGCATTTGCAGCTTAATGTGAGTGATGTTATGGCTGTGCTGCATTTTGTTAGATAAAAGCATTTGGATTGATGGAAGGTGAAGAGTAGCCTTTAGAGAACAAGCAGAGTGTGTGTGTGTGTGTGTGTGTGTGTGTGTGTGTGCGTGTGTGTGTGTGTGTGGGGGAGGGGGTTGAAAATGTTCATGATCTCATACTTTACAAAGACATTTGTCATACAGTGTCAGCAGATAGCTGGCTAGCTAATGTATGTTAGCGGATTATGTTAGCTTAGCGTTGGATGTCACACGTGTGACAACTAGCCCCCAGAGTACGAGCAACGTGTTTTTTTAAGTTACAGATATGTAGGCAGTGTTGCTTTTTCTTTGTTTACTTGTTTTTTTTTCTTCTTTGTTGGCAGGATGGACGGGATTTAAAATAAAATAAAAAGACACCACGCTGGTGAAAACAAGTGGTAAAAGCATATCTAAGGATTTTAATATAAACTACAGATGAAATGCATTACTGCCAAGAAAAATGACCACTGAGAAGATAGAGAGCACAGCCAGCACACCATTTGGCTACATAAGAAGTCCCCATCACGAAAAAGCAGCTGGAGAACTACATTATGAAGGCCTCTGATATGTATTATGGTCTTGCACCCACAGGTATAGGTCAGTATATGGACCTTTCAAGAGACAGATCAAATCTGCCTGTGACTCCCGGAAGAACCATGACAATTAATGACATTCCAGGAATCTTGGCCATTCCAACATTCAAGCAGGCTTCTGAGTATCTGGCATCTGCCCATTCAACGGAGACGTCTTTAATGAATCTGAGTTTCCACCATCGTCCGTTACTGATCGTCCAGACCCAAATCAGTCCTGCCCACCTGTGAAAGTGTATTTGTGTGAGTGCAACTTGTAGTAGGTCTGCACGTGAGTATATGAAGGGAGAAAAAGAAAGAGACACTATGGGTATGTGTCTTTCTGGTGGAGAGAGAGAGAGCTTGTCACTTTATACCTCATGGATTCTGTGGCTCACCAGAGGCCAGTGTGGTTCACTGGGGGCTGAAACACTCTAACCACACTGTAAGTGTGTGTGTGTGTGTGTGTGTGTGTATGTGTATGTGTGGGTGGGTGTGTAGATGTCGGGGAGCATAATCATGGAAGGAACTTAACTGGTGATTATTTTATGTATAAATCTTATATAAAATCCAAATGTAGAAATGACAATCCAGACAAATGCAAGATCACACACTCACAAAGGTACTCAGTGTTATTTTAAAGGATATTTGATTTGTATTTTTTCAGGTCGGTGTTAATGCAATATTTACATGTATGTTGAAACAGAAAGGATATGCCTGAAACAAACTGAAAGATGATCTTGCAACCTCTAAAGGCAGGAGTGTTTATACTATCCCGTTCCTACTACAGACGCACATATGACGCAGGTCTACTCATCGCGTGCTCGCCCTGGGTTGGACCCATTCATCCGAGACAGCCGTCACTCTGCTTGTCACTGTTAGCAGAGACTCCAGTCTGCAGTGTAGTTGCATAAACTTAACTGATAAACCACATAATTATACTTGATCACATTTAATAACTAGAAAAGTTAAGTTTCAGCTTCACCTCCATGTCTGTCCATAGGCAGATTCCGTCTTTTTATTCCCTTTTTATTTATTTTTCGGTCTTTTCTGTGAATCGGTTAAATTACATTTTAGTCAGTATGTTCCTGGTACAACCTGCATCCAACCCTGGACGAGCGGATGATCAGCTGACTTGCAGTGACCCATTCAGATAGACCCTAACTGTTTGTATAGCTGCCACAGAATGAGGCTTCAAGATAACGAGATAATGGGTCAAAACAGTGGACACTTTCAGACTGTCTCTCCTCAAAGGCATTCATGGAGTTATACTTGGTTGTGCACATGAATAGTGATGGAAGTAGTTATGTGAAGAATGAAAGGTTACTAGGAGTCTACAGCCACACTAGCAGCTTTGTGAGGCTGTACATACAGTAGACAGAGTGCAGCTTAGAGCGACATGTCAAAATGCTAACATGCTCTCAATGACAAGTTATTGTTGTCATAAACCAAATTAAATGTTTAACCTGATGATGGTGTTAAATGAAAAGTTAGGTGATCAAAGATCATTATTCTTGATCATCTGTGGACAATGAATATCTGTAAAAAACATTACCAACAATTCATCTAATAAATAATTGCTGAGAATTTACCATCGCTGGAGCTAGCCCACATCAGTAGTGTAGCTAAAAGGACAGACTGAGAGAAAAGTGGAAAGTCTACATAATACATACATGATTGATCATTTTTGAAAGGTACAAAAATTGTTACTACAGCCGTTTCAGTTCTGACATTGGAAATGTGCTTCATCTGAAGCATTTATCATTCCCCCGTCCATTCTGACTGTGTAGTAATCGCACTCTGGTATAACAAATCACAGTCCTCATTTCATGCAATCTAAAGTCCAGCTGAAGCTTATACGAGGCTGGATCTGATTTTATATTTATATTAATATCATATTCATTTATGACACCCTTGTCTCCAAATTTAACAATCATATGTATCAATGAACAGACACACACACACACACACACAGACCTCCTGCTGTGAAGGATTTGGTGATAACCAGTGTTAGGTAGGTAGGTGAGAGGGTCATATGGCAGCACTGGGAAAAGCTGTTATCAACCTACCTTGTTCCCACACACACACACACACACACACACACACACACGCACACACACACAGGTTTATCAACCACTCCCGTTCCCACACACTCACCTTACATCATTACCTGGCTGCAAGAGCCAATCAGCCAATCACACCCCGAGGCCGCGGTCAGGTGACCCGATCAGGAAACTTTAGCGGGGGGATGAGGTTACACACACCCCTGCTCTGATAACAGCTCTGTGTCTATCCCTCTCGCCCTCTCTCTCTCTCTTTCCTTTTTCCTGCTCTGCAATTTACAGATTCAGTTTCATCTTTGCTTTCATGCTAAGCTGTTGGATCCCAAAGCCTGATGAATCTGTGTGTGTGTGTGTGTGTGTGTGCGTGTGTGTGTTTGTGGTTCTCAGGTTAAACACTTTGACATGTTGGAACAACCAACAACAGAATATCCCAAATGAACAAACTAATCTATGTCTAATTATTACAGTACTTTTTTACATGTTTGCGCTGGTTCATTTATCTCTACGTCATTCACGCACATTTCCTGGAGGTCAGCAGAGGTTGCAAAGCATTTCTGAGAATACATAAAATGGCAAAATACATCATGTCTCATGGAGCAATATGAGATTAACAAGATTCAGAAATAAATCATTGTTCAAGCTGATGTGAGAGTTTCCAGCAGTCAGAGGCCAGTTAGCACTAGAGGGAGACAGAGAATGAGATTAAAAGCAGACAGGCTTTACGCTTTGTGAACTATATGCAGATGTAGATATGGATCTGATATTATATCAATGACAGTGTATATGGAGATGTAGGGAGAGTGGGAATAGAAATTGTCAACATATTGTGTGAATCAGCTTTAGAATCAGATAACAGACAACATAAATTAACTTCTTCCTGAAGTTGTGTGCTTTCTTTCCCCTTGCTCTCTCTCTCTCTCTCTCTCTCTCTCTCTCTCTCTCTCTCTCTCTCCTTCTGGTGCTTTCTGCAGGTGTTTCTGCCTCCGGAGCTGAAGAGTCTGGATCTCTGGGTGCACCTGCTGCCCCCGCTGTAGATATTGTTGATATTGTTATTTCTCTCATTGTTAGTATTACTATTATTATATATTATATTTGGTATTACTTTCATTCAGATTAACATGTAACAAGTAACATGTAAAACTACACATTTTTGACATTGCTGGAAATGTATACATTCAATAATATGTTTTATTATTGAGGTCACAGTTAAAGGTGGTGTTGTACAAGACTGCATTATATTGAGAAGCGGAATATTAGAAACTGAATATAATGCAGTCCAGCACAAAACGTATACACACACACACACACACACACACACACACACACACACACACACACACACACACACACACACACACACACACACACACACACACACACACACTAC
>JAVQJD010035029.1:0-103963 GCA_036023655.1 Nannoperca australis
GAAAAGTACAGTGCTTTTCCTTCAAAAATAAGGACATTTCAATGTGACCCCAAACTTTTGAACGGTAGTGTATATATATATATATATATATATATATATATATATATATATATATATGAAACTTACATCTTACATTTTTACTATGCTAGGTCACTCACTTATAAATGACATTAATGTTTTTAACAATCCCTAACATTGATAGAACCAGAATTTGTGTTTAAGGTCGGTTTGATTTGTCAACCAGATTGAAAATACATCAAAATCCATGGTAAAGTGGACAAATAATAATCTGGATTCATTCTGACATAAGGGGTAAAAACACCACCAAAAGCTATGGTGCAGTGTGTTATGGTTTGGCCAGCGGGTATGTTTCGTTTAAGAGAGAAGAAAGTCATGGAGGGAGAGGGAGAGAAAAATCGCGACTGAATTTGGTATCTGTGACATAAAAAAATGGAAATGAGGCGGAGCAATGTCCACCAAATTAATTCACTTATCGGTTCAGTGAAGGCGAGGGACGTAAATCAAGCTGGACGCCACAGTCCTCTGTCCACACAGAATTACCTCTTTGATGGGATGAATGCAGCCTTGCCAGTACAATCAAATAGTACAATCTTCCACATGATAGACGCCTGTGAGAAGCTCTACAGTGCTTTTTGTTTTCTATCTATACTCTCAGGGCCCATACCCCAGCACCTCTCCTCCTGATCACTACTTTATCTTTTTACTCTACCTTCTCAGGCCGCTGAGTGTGTCAGTCAGGCTCTTGACCCTTTTCAGCATGCTGTCCAGTTTATGAGGCTCCTCCTTTAAAAACTTGACAGCTTCCACTTCCACCCTGAGCACAGCCCGCATTCTGGTTTGTAGGGCTGGGAACTCTCCTGGGGAAACACACAGAGAAATGTGCACACATTTGAGTATTTTTGACCAATCTCAAATAATCTTTATACAGCTGCCTACATTGTTGTTTCTGAGAGCCTCAGAATAACACAACTGACCACAACTCTTCAGTGAAACTAATATATTATTAATGTTTACAGGATGGGATACATTACAAGGTTTGAAAAAAGTTATTCAGAAATACCTTTGATGAAAAATGGTATAATTACATAGCCTCTGAGAAGATTGTTCAGTGTTATGGTAAGTTTTATACACAAGAGCATGGTCTGTCAGTCATATCAAATAAACTATATGACTGGTAAGGCTGATAGGGCTGGGCAATAATCTAATGTTATAGACTTTCAGGAGAATTGTCTAACGGTGATATGATCTACCTGGGATACTGTTCACCAATTGAAAACTAGCAAAATTATGTATTTAATTACTTGATTTAAAGCTATCAAGAATTTGGTCTCATGTAATCCATAATAGTGGAACACAGTTAAATGCTTTGAGAATCAGTTTCACTATGTTTGACATCTCATGATATATACTGATAATAGAAAATAGCCCCAAAATGTTTTTGATCGTACTGCTTATTGCATATTGGCTTATATCCAATATTTAAGAAAATAGGCCAAAATACCATCCTGATATTTGTCTATTTCTTTCTATACACTTTTTTTGTATGTCACCTGTTGGTTTTATCATAGTAACTACAAAACTTATCTACAGAGGGTTACACACACTATTGTTCCCAGTAGTGAGAATATTATCTGTTGTCTTACCTTTGAGCCCTGCCAGAGATTCTCCCACCTTCCTCAGAGTCACCGCTCCCTCCTCCACATCCTTCAGGGTCACTACTCTGTGTGTCGCTGCTGAGTCTTTCTGTAGAGAGACTACATACTGCTCCAGCTCACTGCAGAGACAAACAAAATGGACAATGGAAAGGAAAAATAATTAAAAATTGTGGGAGAGAATCCAATTTCTCCTGCAACAATTGGTTAGTAAATAGAGCATGAAACTATCTATTAAATATAGTACATATAATTTGTTCAATGGAAACTCATGATCATATGTTTTAATGTATGTATGTAATTCAACTTTAGAGACTATTTGCTTCTGTAATAGTATTTACCTGCTTGGGCAACATTTGGTTAAGAGAAGGACAGAAGAATAGACAGACTCTCACACTACAATTTTACAACATTTGATTTACTCTTTACAAACACCAGGGGGCAGGCCACTATCATTTATCTTAAAGATCATATAGTGCTACTGAATGGGCAAAGGTGAGAGCAGACTTTGGGACATTATTCATAAAAAAAGGAACAAATTAGATAATATTTTAAATATGTACACGGATTCGCACTCCCAATATACATTTTCACTACATTAGATTTCTTAGTCTAGATTGGATAGGATCTCATCCCAAAACGACAAATGTTTACACACTGAGAGGGGGCTTATTGGTGAGAGAGCACTTCTTCACATCGAAAACATATCACGCCGCTTCACAGCCATCCTCGTACTCGAGAAAAATGGCTACTCTGCGGGGAAATGTGCCGAATGATAACATTGTGTGCAGTGTTGGATTGCATGAGAGGGACTAAAATGGTGTTTCATTGTGGCCAGGTACCCATGAGAAACACTCTTTTATAGAACTCCTCTAAAGGGAGTGGGAAAGGCAATAAGGAGACAGTGTGTTAAATGCCCCGCTATGCCAAGGCCTGTTGGTAATAGGAATGATGATGGTAAATTCCAGCTGAGGACAAAGAAAACTGATTTTCCTTTTTTTTCAAGCCTCCCACAGACAAAAACAGATACAGTATCTCCATAATACACACTTCTGTGTCAGAGTATAAGAGGAAGCCTTCACAGATACCCTGACAAAGTACATAAGATAGCTTGAGGAATCATCGTGCGTTTTTTATATTCTCTTTCATATACTGTAAATGAGTTATCCACTGAAAATTACAGTGTGGGGTCCCAAGCAGCATGTGACTTAAAATTAGAATAGCTTGAAACACTGTAGCTGTTGAGATGAAAACGTGGATAAATGGTCTGTATTTTTGCTCTGTGAAAGTTTTGTCACCATTATCACTACTGTCTGCTGACAATGATAAGGCATCCTATTTAAAACATCAGTTTCCTTGTTTTAAAAAAAAGTATTTCTCTGTTATGCTGACTCACAACCGGCTGTATACCAAGGGTAACAGAGAGCTCAATCCACTGACTTCTGCCTGTTCATTTACTAGTCTCCATGAGCTGCTATCATCGTGTTTACTGGAGCATATGTAGCAAGACAACACTGTTTGACCTTGCCTGTAAACATCCAAATCAAAAGGATTCAATTACTGCTCTCTGTTGGCAAGATGAGGCAGGTGAATTAAAATAAGAGCAGCGGAGTGAGAAGTTAGTCCACAGTTAGGTCCATTGTTTGTCTGCTGTCTCTGAGAAGCAGGCACTGCTTGCCTGTATAAACCTGTGGGCTGTAATTTGGAGGGCGTTGGCTTGTCAGAGTTTAGAAGTGAATAGCATACGTGAGCTGATAAAAATAAAGCCTTTTGGGGATTTCCTATAAATGGAAGCACCGTGACTAGAGCTGCATTGGTGTTTACTAAATCATCTCTTAATACTTGAGCAAGTCTCTCATGAAAGGAATAAAAATCCTCTAACAATAAACAGCCAATAATGAATGCAAAGAATCGCATCTGTCCATTTTAGACCAGGCGAATACTGTTATGGAAGTACATCTGAATATTTTGCAGCCTTACCCGAGTTGTGTGAGGACACGCTCCTCCAGACCCAAGTACTTGTGCCTGTCCTCTTCTACCAAAGTCCTCTGCCTCTGGACAGGGTCCTCCATACCCCGCATGGCCTCTGCAAGTTTAACACTGATTTCCTGCTCTGCCCGCTTCAGCTGGACTCGTAATGCCTCTTGGTTCTGCAGCTGCACACAGTGGGAATGAGATATTAGAGGACCCAAACTAGCACATCACTTCAAAGCTGTAGTAGATACTACACTCACACTCTAAATTAATTAAAAGGAGAAAGAGGTCTTGCCTGCAGCTGTCTCATTTGATGGAGTTGCATCCTGAGGTCAGAAACATTCTTCCTGAACAGCAGGAGGTTGACTTTGAGAGGAACTGAGCCCTTGTCTGATGGGGCTGCACTGCTCTTGGGAGCCAAGACTGGGGAACCACCTGTATCGTGGGAAAAGAAAATCAAGTTCTAACTTTATACTTGAAAAAGTTACCTAAAAAAATACATGTTGATGTTAGTTCATATAAACATGCTGGAACCTTAAGAACACTTGCAAGATATCACACTGTGTGATTGCTCTTGTTAGTACACTACAGTAGAAAAAACATAGTTCTTCCCTTAAAGGAAATAGACAGCGCTGTTCTTTTCCAAACCCATCCTGTCATCCTGTCTGACTTTACTTGATAAATTATTGGGTAGATTGTACATATCTGCGAACAAGTTTTTCTCTGGCAATACACTGGTCTGACTTAAGGTTCCTAATGTTTAGTAATGACTGCCTGAACTCTCCTAGGCTAGTCTTTTACTCTGCACAATAAGCACAGATATACTGGATATATTGGCTGCACCTGTGGAATGTCTGTCAACTGATTCTGGCATTTCAGAGACGGAGAAGAGGTTGAAACCATGGAAACCAAGGAAGCTAATATTTGTGGTTTGGGTTAGAGTCCCTTAATGGCCAACAATAATAATAATTTATTTTCATTCCTTTCAAAAACTCCAGCAAGAGTTTTGACTCTAATGACCTTAATTTCCATTCATAAATAGATCCAATCCACATTTCCTCAGAGTGGGTTGAATTAAATTTCAAAAGAGCATTTTCTCACTTACCCCCAAGAACAAGCTTTAACTGTTTTCTTATGAACATTTTTTTTGATTAAAAGTAGGTTCATGGTCTGAAAAAACATATTTGTTTTGAATTTTTTAAATGTTATTGTTCAATGCTGTGAGCACCACAAATGAAATTTAATTCACCTCCATTGTATTAGCTTTGAGGCAGAAATCTCGAAAATGAATATCTCGCCAAATAAAATAAAATAAATAATTAACAAAATCCAAACTATGTGCTTGGCTAGGTACCACCAGAGGTGAGAAAAATACAAGGTCTGTTACAGAAAGTAGTAGCGTGCCTTCCCGGGAGTAACACAATAGGTCAGGGAATGTTCATAGTGCACTCTAAGCTCCTGTGATGCCGAGACTCACCCTCTTTTGATTCAGTAAAAGAACTAACTTTTGTCTTTGTAATCCCAAAACTTAGTTTCTTACATACTACCTGACAGCTGCCTAGACCTGAAGTACAGGTTACTATGTACACTGCTGGTTGTGTTTTAGACCTCTGGGACACAATGTCCATCAAAAGAAGTGCAGGCTGTGGGGTGTCAATGACAAAGCATTTGAGGTAAGGCAAAAGTGCCACTGATTCCTCATGTTTGATGTAGAGACATGTAGAGAGATGTAGACTTTTCTGATGTTTTGGAGTCACTCAAGCACAACATGACACGTAAATCCCTCCAAAAGCTACATATGAAATGTGTCAAGAGACATGAGATTAGCTCTCACAACACACGAATAATGTTGTGTTTTCCCTCTCTATCACTGGTGAGGCGGCAGTTCTTTTTATCAAACTGAGATCTTGCCTCAGACTGCTGCACAGCCAAGATTGAATCACTGAATTATCTTGGCAGGCTTGAGAAGTAATAGCGTCTTGTTTTAAGTAGTGCTTTGAGGAGCTTGCGTTAGCTCTGCTGGTTCTTGTCTCTTATCTCCTATTAAACTGGATGTACGGGGGAAAGGACTGTAAGGAAATATGACCCGATGACAAGCAAAGAAGCCTGACTTTGTTTTCTCTCTCTCGAGCACTGCTCATTGCAAACTGTTGACTGACACTGATGTGTGGGCTTGTCTGTACAAGACATTATGGCTCTAAAACTCTTGTTTAGAGAAAAAAAAGTAATGAAATGGAACAGAATAACTGTGATACTAACCTGAGCTATGTGCACTGTGGGCTGGAGATGATGTCTTCGGTGGTCTCTCGCTGCAGCCAGAGAAAAATTCATAAGAGCAGGATTTGGATCATGAAAAAATACGTATTTTTGTGGACCTTTTATAACGTTTATAGGTCAGTATTAGTAACAACAAACACACTTCAACAAAGTATGATGAAAAAGACAAACCAGAGAGGTTAAAATGATGTTAATGATGTTAACAAGTTTCATCGGTGTTCAACATAGCATTGAAACATACAAATTCACTGCAGTCACAGACCTTTTAGACTAACTGTCAAGCAAAGATTAACACAAGGTTTCCACAGAGAAGATCAAAATGCAAAGAGTTGAAATGCAGCCAGATAAACAATACATACTGGCCATTTATCTAGAGAGCAAATGACTTCAATATCAGATTCACAGTCAAACCTATTTCCTCTTCACCAGATGCCATTTAACCTGAGTGTCTGATATGGCCATTTTTAAAGGGATACTTTATCTTTCCCACTATGGCTGGATAGCCAGGCTTTTCATTTGAAACTCCATTTCCCCTGATGCCTCACTCTGTCCTATACTTTGATTGCTTACCTTAGAGGCTCCTTGGTGCCACTAGTGTTTGGCCCCTTTAAAAGTGCATGCTGAACAAGACCAGTCAAGCTGGCAATCTGTTGCTCCATAGCCTTCATTCGCACTCTGCAGAAACATCAGAAAATTCTACTTTCAACACTGAAGCCTATTGGATATTACAGCTGGCACTAGAGCAAATATTAGCTCAAAATGAAAATGGTAGGGTTGTAACACAATAATAAATAGTTTTTAATTAGCTGATTATAAATCTTTTAGATTTTTCATGGAAGTACACTGGAGATCTTTTTTTGCAATTGATTTGCAATTATGTCTTGAGTAAATATTGACTCTGGTCAAATGAATAGTTTCTGAATTGGACCTGCAACAACACTTGACTTAGTCTTTTCACAAAAAGAAAAATCTTGAGTCCAAATGGAATAAACAAGATTGACGACTCAAGACAAAAAAAGAAACCTAAGGTCGACACCGAGGGTGTTCATGTCCTATTGTTTTTTTTATAAAACAAGAGTGTGGTGGTTGCTGAGAAGAGAATTCAAAAATTGCACTGCCTTAAGACAGCCACACACCAGAGGGGTGATGAGGGGACCTTACACTGAGATTGCTTGGAAAGCCTAGAGAACAACTTTTGTTTTCAGATGTCATCATTTATCTTGAGGAAGGATATGGGGTCAGCTGAGGACACGGGGGGTTGAGTTGCTGTGATTTTAGCTGTGCTATAGACAATAGTCAGACACAAGGTCTGTGGGAACACAACAGTGCCTAACCTCAGTTTCATACAGCATATTTCACATGAATAAATTCTATGACAGCTAGAGAGCACCGAGTGTTGGGGCTATGTTTATTCTGAAAGCAAAGTACAGTACTTCCCATTCAAATTCCTACACTTAACACTTGCCCAGATTCCCAGGGTATTTCTAATGGGGGTTGTGGGCTGCCCAGGTGGTCCCGCCTGATCTGTTTGACTGATTGGGCCTTTTCAAATACCTATTCAACCTGGTCAATATTTTCTTTGGTTTTCCTAGGTACACGTATAGCCTTCGTAAACTCCTCTTTAATAAAACCACTTTTCCTGGCTAAGTGTCAAGCAACCCTCTTGCTCTCATTCTATGTTTGTGTGCTCTCAGTCAGACTGGACAACCTTAACACCAGGTACCAAAATGTCTGCTGGATTATCCAAACTGAATAGACTCTGCAGAGGGATCGTTGTTAGAGCAATAGTCACAGAGTAACGGAAAAATATACAGTGGGTTAATGAGGTCTCCATATACTATCCTGTTTCAGTGGTTGTAGCTATGTCTGGGTCTACACACTCTATAATAACCAACACTGTAAGCTCCAAAGTTTCAATAGGGACTGTGAAAACAATGGTCAGATAAGCAGAACTGGCTGTATACACAAACCAAACTGATGCATAATCATGTGCATTAGTCAGCTGCACTTAATGTGAGGATGTTGACGCTCAAGACAGTGAGAGGGCGGGTTATATTCTTGCCTTCAGTCATGGATGATGGAACACAGTTAGAGCCAGGGGTTGAAAACCAGCAGCTCATGGTTAGGGTGAAACTGGGATGCAGAGTTAGTCCATGCTCCCATGCAATGTCTTAATCCTAATTTTAACAATTCCACCAGCCCACTGTCTGTAACTCTTGGTCCCCTTGTGCTTACCGTGTCTGATGGTCACCTGCAGGTGGTACAGGCCCCTGAAGGTGACCCTGGAGGTCTGCAACAACAGGTGATCCCATGTTGCTCCGGGGCTTGGTCCCTGCCACCTCCTCCTTTCTGAAGGACTGGCGCACAGGTGAGCTTCTCTCGATGGGAATACCATGAGGTGGCATACCATGAGGAGGCCCGCCATGGATGTCAATCATCCGTACCTCAGCCATCCGGTGAGGGGATGGGGGAGGAGTCTTGGAGCCCAAAGTAGGCAGCTGGCTGTTTCTGGACTTCTGCCTGTACAGAGAGGGGTGATCCATAGTGTCTGTGGGGCTGGGCCCGCCGTAAGAGCTTGTGGAGCGGATGGAGGCACGGTGAAATCCCCCCATGCCATGTTCTGGACCATCAAGACCAGGGTTGGGGTGTGGTCCATGAGCAGAAGCCATGCTTATTCTTCCATCTTGGAGTAAATATGGGTCTGCATACAGCCCCTCATTTCCCCTGGCTAGACTGTTGCTTTTACCACCCATGTCCTGATCTGGCTTGACATCTCGTCTCTCCAAGATGGCGCTGGGACAGGGTGAGATAGAGCGGGCCGGAGGGTTGGCATTAGAAAGTCGGTCCCTTGGGATGGTAGCACTGCCAGGTATAGAGCCCTGTCGTGGGCCAAATGGGATTCTGGAGGGGGATGGGGGCATGGAGTGGGGGGCTGGGGGTAGTGCTCCCTGCATGGGGTGGTGTGGTGGGGGACCCATGGGGGGCTGTCTCAGAGGGTGTGGGCCATCACGACCGGCGTGCACCATCTCGCTGTGCATCTGGAAAATAACCAAAAGCATATTGATGTGTTATTATCAACTGGCAGACATAAAAACTGGAATCGTTATTACCTCAAATGATGCATAAAAAGTCAAGAAAAATACATTGGCCATTAACCAAATTGCATACTTCTGCCCGCTTGAGAGCTTCAGCTACTGTTTTTCTTGTATATATCCTGTATTTCTGGACTGAAGTTGCCCTTGAAACAAAAACATCCATCTAACTCAGTTTACACTGTTGTTTTTCAAAGAAAATAGACTGTCAGCAATTCTTCTAGCAGAAGAAAATTGTTACTTGCAAGGCTACAGAATTTCACTCATTGTCCTGGATGTTATATCCACAGGCTTCCATCAAAACAATATTACAATAGATGAACGCAGGATTATTTCTTTAGATGGGAAGTAGTTTGTAGTTTTTATAAAGGTGAGTTGATTTATTGTTTTTTCAACTTCAAACTTGCTCTCTGGCTTTCTAAGTTTCCACGTGTACCTCCAGGGCTAGAAGGTAGATAATTTGCAACAAGATCTGTCATAGCATAGTCTACCTAAACAGTCAGCTAATCTGAGCCGCTGTTCTTTAGCCTGACCACCCATGAAGGACTCTTGAAGGCTAATGCACAATAAATCTAACGTTATTTAACTAGATTACTTTCCAAGTTAAGGGAAATATATAAGCGCTCAGGCTATATGTGGTAAATCTACAAACAAGAAAGTGAAAGTCTTACAGATACATAGTAGAAGTAACAGGAAACCTAGTTAATGTGGTGAGCCACCTGCTGTGTGAAGTATGACAAGTTTCACCATAATTGTCTTGTCATGCTTCGTCACAGTCAGCTTTGTCTAATCTTTGCATTACCTCCTCTGCTGTCATATTGCCGGCTTACTTTAAGCGTGTATGTTTTTAAAGAAGAAATGACACGTTCTTCTTTTTGCAAATATAAAGTTGAACTCATAAGCAGCTAAACAAACCTTTAACACACTTAGAGAGTGTGCTGCTACAGTAGCTTGTGGTGGCTAATGGTAGCTGACATTAGCTAACATTAGCTGAGTTAACATTAACTTTAGATAGATACTGTTTTGCTGTGTAACTGACATTAACTGTCAATATAGTGATTTTATTTATCCCAAGCTTGAGTTAGTTTCCTAGAAATAGAATGATATAGTCCATGGAAATCTGATGTGCTGGGTATGATAACACTGTGCTGGGGAGTGACACATGCAGGGCTGAATCCAATCCATCTTTCTTCCTGTCTAAGTCTTTCTTCCTGTCAAACAAACAAGCTATTGTTCCTGCAAGGTATGACTCACGGGTTACACCTACATAAGAAGACAAGTCAAAACCTAATGCAAAGTTCTTTCAAAAACTTCAGCTACAGTTTTTGACACTTTTTCAGCACTGTCTTTATTTTATTTTTTCCCAGCGCTGATACAGATTAATACAGTGAAGAAAACAATAAAGTGGGTGTGACGTGTGAGTGGAAAACAACAACTGCTCAAAGTGTACAGTAACAAAGGGCTCCGGCTTGGTTGTGATAACAAAGGGGGGGGGGGAAGAACTTCCTGGCAGTAAAAGCATACACAGCCCATAAATATGGCAGCAACAAGTCTGACCAAACAACAAAACATATAAAAGGAAATCTAAGAAGCGCAAAGCCACTGCAGACTATCATCAAACCCTAATGACTTTCAATATCCAAGGTGCCTTCGCACATAAAAAGAAAAGTTGCCCTCTTGTGCAGAAAGTTCTCTGGAGCGGTAAATAACTTCTCTTACAACACAGCCTCATAAGAATTTGGGTCAAAAGGCATCACTTGTCAATCTAAAACAAATGTTAAGCCTTTGGATTCTTAAAATATCCTTAAAATATACTGACTTCAAAAAGACAGTCTATACAACATGCTAATAAATTACTGCTTCGAGACAAAACAGAGGAGTAAAAGCTTGAAAAATAAACACATGAGAGTCCATGTCAGGCAAACGAGAGGCCGTGTAGAGAAACATTTGGTTTGAGTTTGACTCTGTCTCTGATTCCACAGTGCTCTAAAGCTTCCAATAATGAGGGCAGCATGTCTGGTAGGAGTGCACAAAGTTGCCTCGCTCTCTTGCCATGTTGGGGATGGAGAGTGTTCGTAAACTGATTCACAAACTGCAGAGACTCAGAGGCAGCCGAGCTAAATAGATAAAGAGGCGCTGTGCTGCAGTGCTCATGTGGAAGTGTGTCAACATTTAAGTAGCCGGCTCTATGGCTGAATTTACTATGCTGCTGTGTACATAATAAAGAAGATCGGGAGCTTGCTGGCAACAAGACAAACTCATTTTTTTATTTTTGAATAATTACCAATATTAGGTGGATTGCCCTAAGGGGCACAGAGTTTGGCCAATAACTGAACCTCTGTTTGCAAAATATCTCCTCCAGCTATGTGTATATAACAACACTTCTGACAGCCACTATTGACTATTCTATGAATACAAAGCACTGCTTTGGGCACCATCTCTTTCATAAGTACAGATACATTTTTCAAATGCAGCCTTTTAATCTGATGAAACATGACAAAAGAGATGCTTCAAATCGAGAGAAAATACCTCTTTATTCTAACAGTCTGCTGCTAATCTGCTTATCGAGTTACTTATATGTTACTGTGTACATCTGTGCTCTATTTGGCCAGAAAGCTTTGATCAATAACAGAGGTAACTGTAGAGGATACTTTAAATCTGATCTGAGGCCTGGCATTCCTGCAAGACAAACGGGCACTCAATAGCCCAAACAGATGTGAAGTGTACCCGACCACCCCCCCGAAGAAGTGTTTGAACAGGTGTACACCTCATTAGCTTGTAGTATTTGCCCTTTTACTTTGAGTCCCGTGGTTTTTATTTCATTATTAATTTAATATTTTGTCTCACGGGCATTCTTAACCAGGCAAACTAAACAAACATAAAATCTTCAGTTCAATGTTTGGAGTTGCCAAGAGTAAAGTAAAGTGCTTACAACAGGAGTTTACAATGTCGGTGTTTTTGTGTGTGTCTGTGTCTGAGTGTTAAAACTTGACAATATGTTTATGGTGAAAGAGCAGCTTTTGGGATATATTAACTTTTGGATTAAAGCAACAAATGTCATCTAACTAATTTCTTTTCGGAGGTGCTGTCCCGTGCCATACACCAACATGGCCTCCACACCCCACAACCGCATCCAAACTTTGTATCTGTGTCAACTGCTGCTTGGTTAAACAGTAACAACAATCTTCATCATATCTCTACTTCATGCGTAGATTTCACAATGTTAGCACGAAAGCCTTTGTTAAGTTGCCTTGCTTCTCTCTGCTTAATGCATTTCAGTGCATCCAGTACAAGTTATCCGCAGGATTTTTCAATCCTGTTTCAATCAGTTGTTAAAAAGGCAATTCTGTATAAAAAAGGAAAAAAGAACAAAAAAAAAGCTGAGGAATAACTGCTCCTCACAAGTAATGTTCTTCTGCCGTTGCCAGTTTGCAACCTTTCTTGCTCTTAAAATGTTTGCACTATTAAATTCCCATTTCACTTTTTCTGTTGTATCTTTTTTGCCATCTTTTTTCTCAAATGGCTTTTGTTCACTTCCCCTTGAAGGACCCCATCACAGAGAGCCAGTCAAAGCAACCTCGCCAGTCAGCAGCACAGAATGAAAAGAGTTTCTGCAGCACCTCAAAGTCATCATGTCATCTGAACCAAGACCTCTTAAACCATCATCATGTTTGCCTCATCACTCCTTTAAACTTTATCAATTTCACTTTACACTTATGTGACACATACAGTATGTGGCAGTATGATTATGGCTAAGGTTAATGTAATTTTTTGAAGTATCACAATGGTGCTGCCATGCTGCCTGAAAATCTGCGGCAGGCAGAGAGAAGCAGGGGGTTAGATAAAGGGTCAGGTGGATTAAAGAGGTGGATTTTAAGGTGGAACATTTGAGGAAACGGCTCTTTTGGGGCTTTAGTTTTAATACATCAGCAGGAAACAAACATGCTGAAATCAGAACAAGAGAAAGAGATTGGAGCTGATATTGAGGGAAGAATGAACAAGGAACATAGTCCAGAGATTTGAGTTCAATTGTCCCTTCAGCAAGCTGCACCAGAGCGTACAGACGAGGCCCAATTGCAGGCCCCTGGGAGAACAATATGAGACCCCCTCTAAACAGATTAAGAAGAGGCAGGGGGACATTCCTTTCCTTTACTGCAAACAGGGCGTAAGAATGAGAAAAACTGGAGGCTGGGCTTCCTATTCTATCTGCAGCTACCGCCGTTAACAAGACAATAATTTTTTACTGATGTGTTAGCATCTGTGTCAGTTAAGTACTCACCCTGGCATCGCCGTTGACAGGTCTTGGCCCATGGCTGAACGCCTGTGCTGGGTCTTTGTGGTAGACCTTCAGGCAGGAGTGGTCTGTGATGTTCCTGTAGGGAGAAGAGGCATCCCGTGGTAAAAAGGCAGCCCAGATGTCGCCATCGGACAGCGGACGATCCTGCCACAGCTTGGATCTTCTTAGCAGCCCTGCTAAGGGCACATACCCTGACAGAGGCTCTGACAGTCCTCTGTTATTTGACATTTCCTCTAAATCTCTAAAGTCTATAAAAACATCTACTAAAAATTTGTGAAATGTAGCTCGACTACATGAACAGAGAGCACATTGGTTGTTCTTTTGCTGGTCTCACTCACTATGGTGTTGCACCCTGGACACTTGAACCAACCTCAAGGGATCACAAGATTTTTTACAGCCCTGATAAAGAATTAGTCACTAAGTACACATCGCACTTGAGCAGGAAGTCTGGAGACAACAGGGCAAAGCTGCTTATGTTTTCAAGAGTAATGTTTTTATCCGAAAAAGAAAAAAAAGCTAGAACAAATGGCTGTATACTGTCTCTGCACATAGAATCTGCTGTATTATTGATAAGACATGCTGGTGCATACCAGGAAGGTACAAGGAACAAAAAAAAAGCAGGGAGCTGGTAGGCGTCTTTGTAAATGATACGCACAACCTCGAAAAGCGTAAAATAACAAAGTTGCTCAAACTTTCTAGTCAAACTTTCACCAGAGAAGAAAGGGCAACAGTCATCAAAGTTTCTTAAGAATGTTCTTCAGTTTGTTTGAGTGTATTGAAGCCATTTTGCCACAGGGCTTCATTTCCAAATAACTTTATTCCTACTAACTTTTAACATGAGGCTAAAAGGAAGTGAGAGGTTATCCTGGAAATGACCCTTCGTGTGCAGGGTGAGTTTAGACAGGGAGTTCTCAGGGAGGGGAATAGGAAAGGACCTGCAACTATGGAGCATCATGAACCTTGGATGTCCTGTTAACACAATGTATCCTGTCCAAGACATATACCTTATTCTGTGTCCATGTTTATCTCACACAAACATACACCTTTACCTGACATCAGTCAGCTCGTAGTACATATTCCTCATGTCGTCTTTGACGTAGACGGCAACGCTGGGCGACTCCAGCATCTTCATGGTGAGTTGCTGCGGGAAGGCACTAACAAACAGAGCTCTGATAGTGTCGATGCTGGTGATCTCATTAGGCATGCGGATCTGTTTGGTCTCGTCCCCGTACTGCAGGTACAGTGCACCTACAGACAGAAAGCAGGGGAGCAGGGTGATTAGCCAGAAGTAAGCTCTTTTAAATTCACAGAAATCTTTCCTATGACCTAAGCCTAAGAAGCATGTGATTTGCGCAACTTGTAGAAGCAGAGATCCACTGTTTTTTCTGTCTCTGGGATTGTAATCTCACTGTTTTTCACAAACTAGTTCCATCATGTTGATGCAAACACAACACTTCATGCAGCTAGTAAACAGTAAAAACCTTCCAATTACGAACCACTGGAAGGCGTTTATTCTGCAAACAATGTAAGGGACTGATAGCTAAGAATGGGCTCAATAGAAGTTGGTGAAGATTGGCGAGCTTTGGACTGTTTTCAGCAATTTGATATTTTAGAGTTAATGTAAGAACAGAACATAATGCCACAACAGAACTGGTTAAACATAAAGGCTTGTTTATTGCAGTTTCAGTGAGCCTCAAACAACCTCCAACACCTGTGCCATTCCAGACCTGTCAAAACACAGTTGGCGCCCTGCCCACATCACAATGCCTGGCAATGGCTGCTCATTGCCTGGCCCATTGCAGATATTTGGCCAGATTAAAATGAGTAAAAAATGTATTTCCACGGGTGTACCATTTATACCATCAAACCCTAGCAGCTGACATAGACACAAACACATTCATCCTCTTTAGTTTCTGTATGTGGATGGTAAACTGTCCTCTAAATGCACTATTTGTAGGTGCATTTACATTTTAAATTGGGCTTCAGAATTAATGCCTATTCTTCAATTGTTGCCAAAAGGACACCAAAGCCTTTGAACTGGTAAAAATGTTTCTGTGATGTATGGGTTCCTGGTAGATTTTTAGTTGCATACTTGTAAGACGTGGTATTGTCCTAAACCTGCCACTCAACTCCCCCCAACTCGTGTTTGAAGACAGCATGCTGTATATTCTAGACAAATTACTTGATATTAAGAAAATGAGTCGGGGCAGGAATAGGGGGATGAAGAAGGGCTGTGTAATCGGGGTGGAACAGTACATGTTGTGAATCTCTGAACCTCTGAACCCTGGGTGTGGCTTCTGTACAGTGCTTTAGAAAAACAGATGTCTCCCCCGCAACATTTATGGACACACCCACACTGCACTTGTATAAACGATGCCAGTGAAAAGAAAAAAAAACACACATTTCTATTTCTGTTCTTTGATTCATTTCTCCGAACACAATGGCACTGATTTTAATGTAGCAACTACAGAACTTTAATGAAAAGAACAAAGCTTGTGTTTCTCTTCTAATTATGTTGTCATATTTGATGAGAATCATCCAGAATGCCCCATATCACAACCTGCTGAGACAAAAGGTTTGACTTGTTGGGATACGTATAAACACTCATTTCAATGTCACTTTTACATTTGTGCACTGAAAATAGCTGGTTTTGAGGATAGGAGGAATGGTTTTACTTGGTGTAACCCCATAAAAGGACAGAGCCTGTAAAAGCTACCAGATGTTGGTGAAATATTATACAAGATTGTACATGCTCCACGAGACAGAGCGAGACAGAGAAAGGGCAAATCCAGGAAACAAAATTGCTGAGTCCATCATTGCTCTTTCTGGTCTGTCTGGGTTTCTGGGTAGTAATAACTTAACAAAGTGCCCATTTGCAGAATACCTTCATCTTTCCCCCGAGAGCTGTTATGTTAACAGACGGCTAGTTTTCATCCAGATGTTAGCAATTAAAGCGAATGAGTTTGATAACAAAGCGCCATTGATTGAGCATGCATTATGAAGAGGATTATGAATTCTTTAACATCCATTTTTATTTGCTGCAACAATGTTAAAGAGCTCGGTTCTAACAAAGAGTCGTGTTACATTCCTGAGCGCCTGCTTTCACTCAGGATTGGAAGCAAATGGCCAATGGGTTTCCTGACCAAATGGGCACAGCACTGCAGACTGTCTGAGCTTTCAAACTTTTCCACATTTCTCCAGTGAGACACAAAAGTTTAAGCTAAGCGTAGTCGTGATAAATATCATTCTGCCGCTGTTAATATTTTCATAAAGTTTGAAATGCACCAAAAACCTGAACATACTACATTAGAACCACAGAATAAATGACTTGAAATGCAATACACTTGATCCCACACTCTAGATTAAATCTGATACTCACATAAGGGGTTATAAGGATTTCCTGTTTTCTGCTGAGTCTTACGATGTTCTGGAAAAGACCACGCGACAACTCCTACAGAAAGTAGTAAGCCCCAAGAAGGAGCCCCAAACGTCCTTTGGGACCCAGCGAAGTGTGAGCCTGTGTGTGTGTGTGTGTGTGTGTGTGTGTGTGTGAGAGACTGTGGGAGGGACACTGTAGTTAAGTGGTGCCCCTTTTTCTCTCCTCCTCTTTCATCACACCATAACCCCCCCACTGTCATAACGCTTTGTCCTGATGTCTTTGAAAGAGAGGGATTGTGAGTGTGTGTGTGTGTGTGTGTGTGTGTGTGTGTGGTTAAGCATATTTGGTAAAATTGTTTTTGTAAAGGTTTTCCATTTCTGCTTCCCAAGCAATGCAAGAGGCGTTACTGGCACCAGAAAGTGTGGAAAACAGCACCCTATAGTTTCATTCATTTTCACTTTGGCCAAAAGGCGTGCCACTCATACGCTTTGCTATTATCCAGCAGCAGATGCCTTGCTGAGTTGTGAAGTACCTTTGAAGACTATCCTCTACAGATTGTTTGGGGAGTTCTCAAACTCTTTCCGCCACTCTCACCCTAATGCAGCAACCTAATTCTGCAAAACTTACAGTGTTTCGGCATATGGATGCAAATGAAGCACCATGCGTGTTGATAAGATGACCCATTTCTAATCCTGTCAATAACACGATGGCACATTGTGGTTGGATTCCCTAATCTTTGACTACAGAGAAAATTAATTCTAATTAAAAACTAAGCTGTGAGCTGAGGTGGAGCGAGGAGGGAGGGAGGGAGGAGAGGAGAAGATAGATGGAGTGAGAGGAAAAACTTGGACAAGGTGAAGTGGTGAGATCATGGTGTGCTTCGGATTTATTTCAGAGAGTAAAGTTAGGCTAAAAGAGCTGCAAAATGTAGGTTATGGAAGAGGATTCATTTCAATTCACTTTCACCTCAATCTATTCACAAAGTCAATTTAAGATTTGAGATAGAGCCTTTATTCTAATAAGTAACTAATAGACCAGATAGAATAATTTATTTGCGGCAAAATACTGCCAGTTTGGGCATTTTTGTGAGAGAAACAGAATTACAAGAAAGTTAATTGACACATTTTGTGGTCAATGACAAAAAAGCAAAGCCTAATTCACGTCGTACCTAGCGAGCGGTCCTTTGTCTGGTTGGTCGACCGCACCACGGGCAGGCTAGCACGAACCCGGCTGCCGCGGGTGAACGCTGTGGGAGAATCGGCCTCAGACATGATGTCCAAAGACTCCAGGGAGGCCAGGGATAGGTGATCCACCTGGTCACAGACGCCGGCCTGCGGACTGGGGCCGTGCTTTGGGCTTCTGCTCTGGAGGGGGAGGCACAAAGAAACATTATATGTTAAGGGTGAGACCATGAACACATTGCACACACACACACATACAGTACCTGTACATGCATACGTTCTTTATTCTCAAAGTTACAGAACAATGCTTTATTATTTCCCAATGAGTGTCAAGCATGCTCTTTAAGATATGCTGTATTTGGTGGAGTTAAAAAAATAAAGCGAGCTAGAAAAAAGTGTTAATACTGTATGTGGCTGATACATGCGCACACATCTAACACTGAGGTACAATCCCACAAGCACATCACCACACTTAAAGTTACCAAACATGAGGAAGCTGTTTCTCATACTACAGGAGTCTCAACTTTTACATTTCATATACACCTGAATGAGCCAGTCTGATTTAATAATGATACTAACAGCACCTGAGAAACGTTTTATAATAGTTCAAACTCAGCATGACGACACACTGAAAGAGATCAAACAGAATGTGAGTCATGTGAGTAATACAGAATAAGAAATTCCCGTTAACCACTGATTAAGGATCAGGAATTGTGTCATCAAAACTTGCAGATCAGTTGGCTACTATGTAATCAGACCTGCATGACGTGGCATCCACAAGCCACAGCTACAATACGACGATGTGTGACAAGACTACAGACCCCATTGAGCTATTGTGCGGTGTTGTAAGGTGATCTGCACCGCAGGGACTAGGAGGGACTCAAACTGAGGGGTTAGCGAACACTGGGCTCTTTATGGAAATGCTCTTCTTCCCTGGCAGACGTGGGGTGCTGTAGAGCTAACGCAGCTGGAGACACAACGGCAGGTCCAACGGGTCATCGTGAACACACCTGCATGCACACGCTGCTGTTCTCTCACGCTCATACACGTATGGACAAATAAAGAATTTGTTAGAGTAGTTGACATTTGTGGGAGCTTTCATTGCCCGAACTGGTTTAGCCTGGCAGCCGAGTGTGCTTGGTAGGCGCAGACAAGGGCGCAGGACGCGAAGAGAGGCGGGGGCACCAGGGCTGGGAACATGGTCACACAGAAGATGTTAGTGAGGATGCAAACACAACCACACACGCACACACACACACACACACACACACACACACACACACACTCACACAATGGCATCATGCAGATAAGATAAAAGGCTGACTAACTCTGTGGGGCAACAGGACTTTCATCAAGTACCTCTGAATGTCAAGCTCAGAGTGAAAGGAGGAGAGCATGCCCTGTAAAGACTGATGGGAGAAAAGAGGAGAGGAGGAGAAAACAAAACAGCAAATGGCTAAGAAATGCCAGTGGGAGGGTGATATGGAAAAAGAAATGGTCATCAAACAAAACAGAGGAACCATGGAGACAAATCAATCTCAACAGGAGAGCAAAGACAAGTAGAAAGAGGCTAAAAGGATATCTTAGATGCAAAGGTATCTTCAACACAATCTAACAGCAGAGAGCATTTAGTTTACAACTACTTACCAGTTTGTATGAGTTTAACGAGTACTGACAGACACAATACAATATTCCTAAAGCATTTCCAATCATCACCGTTCTCATCCCCATGTGACATTTGCTGAGTCAAAGTGTGCACCTTCACAGTAACCTGACACATCAGGCAAAACTGCTGAGCCATCACTCAACTCCCGTAATTCCATTAAAATACCCAGGGATTAAAAATGCATGAACAAAAAGTGTGCCCCGCATACTGTTAATACATAATGATAGTCACCTTTTAAAACAGAAGGGTCACATGGAGTTGACAAGTTACCTGAAACCAGACATGTGTTGGGAAATTTAATCTGAACACTGAATGATTTATGAGCGTATTCAACGGTGGTGGGTGCAAACAGCCCTCCAACACTGCTGTTTTATCCTTTCATATGCTACTGTGCCACCCTTGGGAATGTTGAATCATATTGGCTTTCTCAATCAACGGTAGGTAGTAATCATGTCAGACTGGGTGGCAGTGTAATCCAATATTTTCTGAAATAGAGGAAGAAGAAACTCTCAAAAGCTCAAACTAACTTATATCAAAGTTTATCAAACTATCATGTGTCAGGAGTTTATTGTATTTTTCTGCCTTAAAAAAACACATTTGGTGAAGTAAATTAATACTTTAACCATCAGATAGGGCTGGGCTATTTGTCTGAAATCAATACGTACAATATACATTTGAAAAACAGAAACTTTAATTAAAAAAAAATTGTGTTAGTTTTTAATTACAGCTGGCTGAAATCATAATTTTAAGGAACATCATTTTGTAAAACAATTACACAAAGTTATCATATTATCACATTATCAATCCAATAAGCCGATATACAATTATTTTGAATTTTGCCCAGTCCTACCTCAGATAAATGTAGTATTGTTTTGTAGAATTAAAAAAAAGTATGCAAATTGAAATGGTTGCTTTCTACTGAGAGAAAACGGTACAATAGACACAAGTTGACAGCTGGAGAAGAATTGCATGGTAGAAAAAGATAGTGGTGGAAGCAGTCACATATAAAAGTGGAGGAAATTGCAAATGAGACCTTCTGCCTCCCTGTTGGAAGAGGTAATTAAGTTAAACCACTCCACACCAGTCCACATCTGACAAATGAGGTGTCCCCTTCAAAGGTCAGCAGTTTAGCTCAGATGAACTCCTCTGTTTCTCTCCCTCTACCGATTTCTCCTGCATGCACGCAGAGATCATCATTCTGACAGCGACTACTAAGATATGATATTGCTGAAATGCCTCTTATGAAAAGCCACATCCCGTCCTGACTAACCACTTCCCGTTTTAGGGTCCAGATGTGAAAAACGCAGGCCAACCGCTGATTAGCACCATAAAACCTGCTTCAACCCGCTCACACCTACAGTACATTCCACACCAGTGATTTCCCCCGCTTCGGTCAAAACCATACTGCTTGTGATTCTGCTTTTTCAGCAGCGACTCCCTTTGTACGCCACATTTGCTCTGACAGCTATGATGTATGTGAAAGTGAGACACCGACATTAGCTTATACACAGGAATGTGACAAGTTATAAAGTCATGAAAAGAGCCTTTTGGGAAGGAACGTGTCTAGAAAATAGATCAGAAAACTTCTACTACAAAGATGGTGGGTTTCCTGTGAAGCGCTGTAGCCGTTGTCAGCGGGTTGTTATAAAACGTGTCAGATACTCACCATGATTCCAGTCTGTTAGAGCAGGTCTAGAAATAACTCAATGGAATTTGCCTCATCTACATGCTCATGTTGTGTAGCTTGGGAATGCAAACCTTCTCCTCGGGCCGTCAGGCACTAGCTCATAAAGGCACTGCATTGTGCATCTTAAGTATTGTCTTGAACGTCGCTTGCAGCAGCTTTATATTAAATGGATGTCAAGTGTAATGTAATGTGGACAAGCGACGATTAGGCAAACAACCGTGCTTGCGGACAAAACGGATAAAAGAAAGTAAGTAGTTCAAATGTGTGCTGTCTGTGTGTGTGTGTGTGTGTGAGTTTGAAAGAGAGAGAAAGAGGGATACAAAGAGAGACGGAGTAAGTGCATGAGTGAGTAAGGCCATTGTTCCAGAAAATCTGACCCGAACCCAGGACATCCGGAAAACATTTATGCAACAGTAGTCTGACAAACAGAATGATGTTATTAAAAATAAAGCTGAGGTCCGTGTTTGTGTGCGTCTGATTCCCAAAATATATGCAATATTCAAATGCTATGGATCAGTGCTATAACATGTTATACAGTACATTGTACTGCAATACATTGTCTTGCAATGCCAACATTTCACTTCTCATTGTATCTGCAGCTCGAGAGCACGCACGTACGGGTGCTTTTCATTGCTACCTGTCGCCTGTCTTGAATATTACAGAGATTTTTCAAACTGAAGGAACAATGTTGCATGAATTCACCAAGCAGAACAGATTATGTTATATCATGCGGCCGCTGTCATAGCTCCTGACAGACAGGCGGAGCCGAGATGGGGCGTTTAAAGTAAATCACGATTGTTAGGAATAATGGCAGCTTCCACCAGGAGCCTGCTGTGTCACTCATGGAGATTTAAGTATAGACACGGCCTCAAAAACTGCCAGAGCGTCATGCTCCACACCTGCTGCCAGCCTACACAAAACTGGATTCACTGCGAGATTTAGACTAAGGAGCCAAAGATAACTTTTTTAGATATATTTATCTACAACAACAGCCACTGACAAGGTCTGACTACTATAACGTGCGTTCACGTATCATCTCTTATGTACACAAATAAAGCAAACACACACAGAGGAAACTAGAGAAACAAGTTTCATTCACTCATTCTATATTGTCTTTCCAGATGTGAAAGAATGTAAACATGAGTGTGGAGGTGGGAGCTTGTGTGGCTTTAAACACAAACTCCAGTGTTGTGAGCACAGCTTTCCACTTAAGATGCTAATTTGGCCCTGGCTCTGGGGAGCGGAAAAGGAGCTAACTGTAATTACCTGGCCTGATCTATGTGGCAAACACATAAACAGAAGAAGGTGGTTCGGCAGACTGTTAACCCTTTACTTAACTTCACGTCATTCCACTTTGAGTCTGGCTAGTTTATGTGATGTCAAATTTGTGGAAGATGCTTTTAGTATTTGTGTCCTTGAGCAAAACACTGAATCAGTACTGTCCTCCCCCTTTTAGCATTGGAACTAAAAGGTTGAAGTGTGCCAGTTTTTCCACAGAAATAAAAAGTTCAAAAAGCAAGCACAGACCTAGAAGAGTTCATTAAATGCACCTGTGTGAGTCTAAAACTCACTGCCACTGCAGTTCAGCTCAACTTTGAAGCATAAAGCCCCTGTCAATCAACCAGTCAGCACTCGGTCCGTATGCTGTCTGTGGACAGACCATCATCCTTTGTCTCCCCTAGCCTTAATGACATTATACCGAAATCCCCTAGTCATCCATTCCCATTCATTGCTACCACATCCCTCTCTCCCTCCCACCACTGATGCATTCCTCCTCTAATCCCTTCATCCAAATCCTCAGATGACCTTTCAGAGATGGGCTCGCTTGTTAATTGGTGTGTTAAAAGAGATGACTTTATAGCATCCACAGTCAAAGCTGACAGTGAAGGTGAAGCTGTGTGCAGAAGTCGTGGCGGTTCATTCCCAGCAATCTACAAGTTTATAACAGACCATGGCAGAAATGTACAGGCAAAACAATAACCAGAATTGTTATAATCTCATTAATATACAGTGGCAAGTAAAAATCAGATTGATTCAGACTGCAATTGAAGTGCCTAATCACAATAATCACAAAACACACAACACAGTGCCTGTTGGCCCTGTGCAGAGAGGAGGTAAGATGGCTATCTCTTCCGCCACATATTTCCAACAACTGAGCTATGCTGTCCAATTGATTTTCATTGTCATGGTTATCACCAGCAGACATCAACCCCTCCTCTGAATGAGTGATGTTACAAAAGTCAACTTTGCATAACCATCAGATACATCAGTCAATAGGAGTTTGTGGAATAGAAAACGCTGTCTTGTCTTGTCATTTGAATAGCATGTATAAATATGTATTTATAACAATAATAAATAATATTTTAAGCAACAACGTCATGTTCTAAATTATCTTAAAAATCATAAATGCAATATTTACCATATCAGACCAGTGAGGATCTCCTTCCAGCAGTGACTTCCATGTGAGACTGGAAACTCCCTGGTTTAAGGGAAACAGGTTTAAGGGTCTCTTCCTCCACTGTTGTTTCAGAGCTTGTGGCACTCGCTGTGTACAACTGCGCTGCACTGCTCCCTTCCCTTTCTACTCTACCTCACAGCGGATGCCCCCCCATCCAATGCACATACCGCCCCACATCCCAAACTGTCCAATAGCACAATACAAACACACAATCCACACCCGGCGGACAGCAGGGGAACGCCATTGTTCGTACGTCTGCGTTTTGCATTCATGCGCTATTGTGTGAGACAGAGATTGTCTTGGAGAGTGTTCAAATAGTTCTGCAAAATATCATCCCTGAAATGCCTTTAAAAATCCATAAAGTTTTCATTCAGCACTAAATAAATACATTTTATCCTCAAAACGGCAGCTCCAACACTAATCCCCATATCCAATCTCAGCTTCCATCTCACTGCCCCTGAGGATGTGGCTGAAGACAGAGAGATGACACTTGAGTCCCAAGGAGATAAGACCTAGCTCTACCCACAGGGATCATGAAGGCCTAAGCCAGATATACTCAGCAGGTCCTCATCCTATAGAACTAACGAACACCCAATGAATGCACACCCACTTACACATGCAAATACCAATGAATGCAGGTGTATGGTCACCATTCTGAATTAATCCTTGTTTGGTTTCTGAGAGAATCTTTAACATAATGAATGTTGGGATCGTTACAGAAAGAGCAGTTTGTGTTGCTAAGTATAAACTGTTTCATTATCAAGGTGCTGTAATGTGCTTTCAGCCACTCATTAAAGGCAATGTGTTACATAAAAGAAAAGGTTTAAACTTAGACCAAAACTGGCAGATCATTTACTAGTCGTGCATGCAATGATTTGCACACACCTACGAGTGTGTGCGCTTCTCCCTCACTGTCTCCCTTACCAAACAAATACATGCAAACTATTTGCTGACGGGGCTACAGAGCCATGGTCTGTTCAGACTTGCTCTTAAATATATTTTTTTGCACACTGCACACTTACAGCATCCTAGAATAACACACTAAATGTTTGATTAATTCACACACACAGACAGAATCCCTCTGTGGTGAAACACAAAGAGAGCACCCATCCATACACACACGGTGGACAAAGCCACGCTCATAATTTCGGAAGGTCCATTTATTTGACACGTCCTCACATGAACCTGGTGTGACTCCAGAGAGCGTCTCTCCTGAGATAAAATAAAGGACCTTCCAGGTCTAATTTGAGCCTCTCTGGGTGTATTTCTGAGAATGTGTGGATGTGTGTGTGGCTCCAAGACAAAGAGGGCTTTCTTCTCCCCAGAGTAATCTGAGTCCTGCATGTTCTAGTTCTACATGTTCTATTCATGTTGCACACACATAAACTCACATATAATCTAATATGATCAAAAGGGTTTAATTTTATTATTACCACAGCTAAAGTATGTTTTTTTACCTTTATTCGCTAACAATGAGTTGAATGTCTTGGTGGGTTTTAAATCATAGCATTTTGTCAAGTGTCAAGTCTCCTTTTTGTCCCATGAAACCAGCCCTGATAATAGCTTTGCTTTTCATGTCTAATTAACAAGTCACTGAGGACCACATACGCTTCTCCACTGAGCATAAGATTTATTATACCCACTCTCCCAGCGGAGAGTTTCTCTGTGTGTCTGTTTGTGTATAGAAAAAGAGTCAGATAATCAGTTATAAAGTTAAGTTTTAATTAAGCTTGACTGAACTGAATCCAATGTTTCTGCATTTCCTGAATAATATGATCCGCTGCACATCACTGTCATGTAAACACTGTCAGCTACAGTTTATTCTCTACTTGATTCTTTTCTGTGCTTATCTGTCGCGCTTATTTTCATTACTGTCCATTGTTTTCTTTCCTCTCACTGACTGGTAGTAACTTCCATTTTCCACATTATCCACTTTTGACTCAAGTGAACTGTTTTTGACCTCTGAGAGACACAATAAGAAACACTGCTCACACACAGTCCTGAGCTCTCAGCTCTAGATGACTCAGTCAACCATATGTGATAAGTTGTGAAGCTCCAGCACTCTCTGTCAATAAACAACAGCACCCATTGGTGCTTAAGGTGCAAAATCACCACCATGTTTTCCCCGCACTGAGCTTCAGCCTCATGACTGACTTGTTTTGTTAGCTACCATGTTAACACCCAAATGCAAAGTGTAAAACAGCGAACTTAACAAAACATAGCAAGAGCTGAGCTGTATAGACATAGTGGGAATACTTGTATATGTAAAACATGAGTCATAGTTGAGGTAGATTATGGCGTCAACCTGAGGAGGACATACTATGATAAACTGCAGCACGTGCTCCCCTTCTGTCAAACAGTCTAATTTATTACTGATTCCATTAGCTGCTGATGCTTGAAATACATATTTTCCCACTGTATTCTTACTCATGCTCCAGGTGTTCCCACTCATCAATGTCATCTTGTTTACTGAAAGAAAAACCTGCGTTCTCATTCTATCTGTTGAAAATGTATTTTAAGTCTTCTGACTTTGAGCCAAGTTTCTGCCAAGCTTTTCGCTAACCCACACCCACACTCCGCCCCTTTACCTCCAGTGAGAAGGGCCAACTGGAAATAAAGCACAGGAGATCAAAATAATAGTTTGAGCCAGATGCTTGGAGCAGGTCCTGTCAGTGGTGAAATCTTCCTGGTGTTCCTCTGTCTCTGCTTTGCCTTTTGAAGTTAGGTTCATACCTTTGGCCCAAGGTGGAATCCAGATGTCGGGCTGCATGCAAAGACTTGCAAAGCAATCGAAAAGTTAGAGAAAACAAGGGGAAACACCCCTCTTGCTTCTTACCCATTTTGGAACTGGAGGTCATAAAGCTTGGGATTTCTTTGCCAATCTATCAAAAATATTAACAGTTGTTCCAGTGATAGTGATCCATCAAAATTAAAGATTTTCAAACTTTCATCTGGCTACTATGACTCCAGACTGAAGACATAGCATGACAAACATCCAGAGCAGCGGTTTGAAGCATCAACACAACAACTTGTGCATTTCAACATACAACACATTTTGTCCTTTAGCTTAGCTACTCATTAAGTCACTTAATCACCTCAATCTAGTCAAATGAGTAATGACACTTCTTCTGCTTCTGTCATTTTCTCGACAGAAGCATGTGAATTATAATAATTTATGGTCATCATATGAATAGATTGATAGACCAACTGTGTTTTTCCACATAGCTCTGCATTAGCAACAACAACAGCCACTAAAAACTATTTTTGTTACGCCGTCCTTCCTGTCATTATTTCACACCAAAGCACATGGATGTGCAAATCGGACCATGCATACGTGCGCTGGTCTTTCAAGAAGGACTTGGAGATACTGTGCTTTTAGTCTTAGGCTTAATCAACAAAAAACGTGGATAAGAAAATTTGCAGGTAATCCATTAATACTCATTTGAGTACTGCAAATGGAAATAAACTGAATAGTGGTGATATACTTTTATTGTCCTTCTCTGTGTCGTTATAGTTTAGCTGATTAGTAGTATTACGAGGTGACAGTCAAGCTGATTGAATAAGTCAAGGAAGGGTCCTCAGAAGAAGCTCCACAGACTTCTGTATTGACAAATGGTCTTAATTGTACCAAAAGGAATGTAAGGTTAAAGAGGTCCCAGACGTCTCACCTCCATTCTGTGCAAATCTGTCAAGAAAATCGGAACTTTCTAGGGACCTCGACAACGATAACGAGCCTGTTAAACCAAAGCAACACTATAAGACAACTCTGACTTCTTTTGTTAACTTAAGCCTGGGCTAATAAAGCTCTGTTATGATGCAGAATAGTACACTGAAAAGAGCTCAGACCTGATTAGCTGGTCTGATTAACACACTGGCATTGCGCTCGAGACAGAGTGTAAAATTATGTCTGGCTTGACTCATTATCAGCAGTGATCAGAGGCAGGTCCATCAGGGCCTTCTGTCAGAGCGGCTTAACCCCTCCACCCCTCCACCACCACCATACTCGGGATTAGACACAGCCTTGGCGCCACTCCACAGACCACTTGTCCTCTCAGCTGGGGTGCTGCACCCCTAAAACCCAAACCCCCGACACATAGCCCCTGGTAACTGGCAGGTCAACGCATGCCCGTCATTAACCTTGTGGTTCTTGTTTGTGTTACTCAAGGTAGCTCTCAAAGTGTCACTTCATGCAGGGCTGGCAGATGCTATTAAAAACAGTCCTGCTCATGCTCCTGATGGTCAGTGGAGGAGGTGCGATGATTAGAAACAGATGTTTTGCTGCAGACCTGCTGCACACAGTGTCTGATTGTGTGATTTCAGACACAAGGTGCAATAAAGGCTATGACAAAGAGGCGTTTTGGGAAAAATCACATGGGTATAAATGTTTCAGCATGCAATAATGTGCACTTTTGCTGAACAGACTGTCTCTGTTAACTTGTGATACTCTACTGGTAGCAGGAACACTGTGCCAGGACAATGAATTATCCTTTTTCTTTGAGCAGTTTAGTTAAAAACAGGAACAATACTCCCCCAAAACTCCCTCCCTATTCTTTTTTTCTCTGATCATGGTCGGATCTCTTGCAGGGAGTTGACGCATGCTCTGAGCCAGTGTTATCTAGCTGACCTTGGTTCTGAGGAGCAAGAGTGTAGCAAGGCCAGGAGCCCACAGAGAGAAGTATGTGGGGGACTGGCCAAATGTTGCAATGCCTCAAAACGACTCAGAGTTTACAGTACATTTACTTTCTATAATGACAAATGAGTGCTATTTATGCTGCCTTGTTCAACATGAATTGGTGGGAGGGTGCAGATATTGTGCACTATTGATGTTGATGTTGTTACTAAATGCAGCATTTCCCCATGCTTAATTTATATTGCTGCCCAACTAATAGTTCTGAAAAGGGATCTTTGCCTGTGTGATCTTTTTCCAAGGCTTCTTCCAATATTTTGTTCCCATTAAAATGTTTTTTCTTGCCCTCTTCTCTGGGGATGCAATTATCAAGACATGTTGTTTAAAAGCACTTAATAAGATCTATTTAAGAAAGGATTAAAATGTTTTTAAAAAGTGTATTTATAATAGCATACATCCCTTTCCTCTATAGCTTTTTCCTTTCGTGATAAAGTTCCAACTTGGCAAGTGAAAACATGTCAGTTCGACTGTGATGGATGAAGCAATAAAAGTCATTACCACACCATCGAGTAACATTTTGAGATTTTTGATAACATCAGCTAAAAACAGTCATTTGCCTTTGCTTGTTGGCAAACTTTCTTCCTGCTCACAACACGCTCACTCTGAGCAAACAAACCAAGGGAGAGGATATGCCTGTTTGTACACAGAATATAACTGGAAATGAACTGTTACATTCTTATAGGGGTGTGGAAAAATACTACCATGATCAATGCCAACAATAACCAATACATGATGTTTGACTACAATAGGTCATGTGTAAATGAAGAGAAGAAACTCTAAAATGCAGTAATAAAAAAAAAAAAAGATACACTCAGACATATGTTGTATTCAATGCATTTGGGCTTTTTTGAACACAGAAACAGCAACATGTTCAACATGAGCGCCCTCATTGCAAACTACAAAAACTGGTTTAAACTGACAGAGAGCACATTTAGTTCAAATGTCTGAAACAAATATAAGACACGCTTCTGGCTTAGTACAGAACACAAAGTGATATTGGTGCCAATTTATCAAAAATGTATCACAAGAGACAGTATTGTGATATATTGCAAAATGGTTCCACCCTGCAGGTTTGGAACATTTCGTGACTGATAGTATTTGGCCCCAAGTGATCGGAGACCTGAGTGAAAAGTTGAAAACCTAATTTCACACACATATTTTTGAGTAAATAATAAATAATCAAAATTTTAACCAGAAATAAAAACATCTTTAGTTATATATATTTTTTAAACTTATCTTCCTGGCTCCAGAAGCAAGCAGGCTGTCAAAATCTCATTCTCGTATTGTTCAATTCTGATTGATGCATAGAAATACCTGACACCTTTTCCCAACACACCCCCTTACACATTAAACCACATACTGTAAGCGAACTACACTGTGAGCATCTGTCAAACATTGCACTGGAAAACCGTTTACCCCAATTTTAACACTCAAACTGTTACCATAATCTGTGCTCTCATCAGCGGATTCTCATCAGTGGATTATCACAGTTTGGGAGTGACAGACCTGTCTGTCTATCTGTCTGTCTCTCTGCTGGCCACAGCTGCACACAACTGTCCTAACATGGCCGCTCCTCACTGCAGAGAATCCGTTGGCCTAGCAAGTCACAGCTCATCACACACAGACACTGGCACACAGGCGGAAGGAGGGAATTCGGTGCGTGTATGTGTGTCTGTGATCGGTCAAGCAGTTTAGTTTGTGCTTGTCAAAGCCCCCGGGCAGAAAAAGAGAGGGGTGAGAGGATGGGTGGCGGTCAGGCTTGGGGATATTATCTCATCTCTCTTGGGTGGGATCCAGGTCTTTGCAGGCCTGAAGAGAGGAGGAAATTAAACCACTCGCTTTTGTTGCGGGTTTAAGGATCACAGAAGGAGACGAAGGAAGAATTGAGGGGCACCTTATATAAGAAAAAAGTCTCTCTCTCTCTCTCTCTCTCTGTGTGTGTGTGTGTGCGGTCATGCTGGGTGGAGTGGGGGTCATCCACTTTTCAGAAGGCGATATCATCTTCCCAACCTCCGCTTGACCTTGACAAATATCCGCCTTTGTAACTCAAACCTCCGGAGACATTTCTCACCTCTGAAGCATGCACTGTTGCCACTGATGTTGTTTTTCCTGTATGTTTGAAAGTTGTGCGCCTGCGTGAGAACTGCAGCGGCTTTTTCCTTCTCCCGCACTATCTATCACACATTTCACGGCCCCTCCACTTGTTTTCTTGCAGTTTTTCCTCAAAGCAGAATAATTGTACCTCCCCAGGACACCAAATGACAAACGCTTCAATAAACTTGTCATTTTTGTTTTGTTTGGTTTTAATTTTCTGCTGTTTAGATTAGCAGTGAACAATTGCATTTCTCTTGGCATCCTGGATTAGATTATGGCAACATTTTTCATTTGTCAACGCTACATTTATCGGCCAGAAATTCTTGCTCAGACCAGTCAGTTTTCTGACAGCATCTTGTATCTTCTTCCTTGGCATGATAAATTCAAGAGCCATCACCGCTCAAATCTCACTCCCAACATCTGAATAACATACGAGGAGTTTCATTTTCCAAATAAGTGTCACATCTTACAAACTGACAATCAGCACCAAGGGATCATTTTTATCTCTCTCGTCTTATATCAGTGTTTCAGCAGCTGAAGGATGAACTTCAATGAGTTTTATAATTACACAAACTAGAAAAAAAACGTCTTCTTTTTACAGTAACTCTACCAATAGACCATTTAGTCAGATAATTCTCAACTAATAAGAACAGCAAGTTCCAAACTAAATCCTCTATGCCACTGGAATGACCCAAAACATCATTATTTTCTATACAAGTCAAAAAAAATAGTCTTCCTCTTGCTGCTTCTTCTAACCCTGCAACACTACAACCCTGCGTATAACCAGACGTTGGCCTTGTAAACACACACAAAACACGGGATACTGAGCAAATCCAGCAATCCTGGACACATTAAAGGCAAAATAACAGCGTCTAATCCCAGAAACAACACGAGCCATTAGGTTCTTTTGAAACCATGTAAATATCCACTACAGGTTCCATTTGACAGACACCAAATTGACACTAAAACACTGAAGGAATATAAAATCTCACATTTGGTAATAATAATTCATAAATAAATAAACTCCTATCATTAGGCAGAAATAGCAGCGTAACAGCGTAACGATCAGTTATTACCGGCTACATTGTCTTCATAATCACAACCAACATCAACATCGTCAAAGAGATAGCATTACGATAAAACCCATAACTTCCGTTCGCAGGAGATCATTTGTTTTGCAGACGTGCCTATATAATTGCTATCTCCCGTTAAGATAACGTGGAGCTGCAGTTTATTGTTGTATTTCGATGATTTACGACCTCGAAACGTCCGTGAAGTGAAGAGATCCGTTGCGCGTAAAGACTTTTCGTCCGATCGTGATTTTTTTTTAAAGATAAAACTGCTGCTCCAAGTTTTGCATTCGGCTTACGTGAAGTTTAGAGCACCTGCTGGTGCGCACTCCGCTCGCTCCGGCACCAACACTCCCGGAGACTTCGCTTAACAGAGCGATGATAGTAGCAGCCTGCTCACAATGGCACGCACTGCTGTTTTAAATGTCCGAAAAGGCACCGACTGCCTAAAAGAAGAGCACATTCCTACCTTTATTGCCTCCGGCCGGGGTTGATAAGTTTATTCCGTCTGTATGAAAAGTTTATTTTGATTCCTTAGCGGACAACAGAGAGCCATGTCTCCAGACAAGCTTCAGATCCATCGCCTGTTCTGCAGAGCGGCTTCCTGCGCTCGCGCACACACACACACACACACACACACAAACACTCTCGCGCGCGCGCAGGCACACGCAGCTCTCCCACAGCCAGCCAGTTCGCTCCAGCAGGCACCTCCACGTAAACCGAGCCCCTCCAGCGGTGACATCATGAGTCACTATGGCAACTCTGACTCCACCCCAGTCCCGAGCCGAACTTACCTGTCTGACTGCCTCAATTTCACAATAAACTCTTTCCTCCCCTTCTCCCTGTGCACTGGATAATAACAGCAGATGCACGCAGATCTTTCAGAGATAGATGATCTGTTGATGGATAAAATAATGCACATAAGCACACATCTACACCCCCGACACACACACACACACACACACACACACACACACACACACACAAGCAAGTTGCTTGGAGCAACATGACACCGTCACCTGCTGACAGATATTACCTATCCAAATGCACAGAGTTCATGATCAGTGCAGTGGACTGGAACGGCACCTCACGAAAAGGGTTTACTTTGCATGTGTGCCGGCTGCGTGGGCTGGTCTGAAAACAGCACACAAAATCCCTCTTGCACAATGCCTCGTGCCATCGCCTGGAGCTCCCCTGTGGCTCGGTGCCAGTCTCACCATTACCTCGATTGTTTTGGCTACAAAGCCAGCTTGCCCCTCCCTTTTGCTTCCTGTGACCCGGAGCAAACAAACAGACAATGACCAGGTGAGCCAAATGTCCACCTGTAGTGACTCCCTCTGTGTCGCCCTCCCCCATCAACTTACTTACCTTCAAAAAGCTACGATCCAAAAGACCCAAAAGCAACTGAGACATGTATAACTTATAGTCTAGAATACACAAACCAGTCTGAGGCTATAAGCAAGTCAAATTACGGTGATCAAAATAGCTTTTAGAGTGTAGGACTATATGGAACTATTCAAACTGTTTGCGGTTCACATGTTTTCTTCTCCTCCACAAAAACACCACCTCACTGTTTCACTGCAGCTGTGGGAGGGAAATGTGACAAGAAGATTTATAGGATAGGGTTTGCATTTAACCTGAGGCAAAAAGAGAGTGGAGGGAATGGTTTTGCAGTTGCACTGTTGCCTGAGTCTACAAAGGAAAATAAAAATACCTGTAACTGCAAGAGTGGACAAGAGCATGTGTGACTTTTTCGGTACATACACAGGATTTTTAACTATGTACTACCATCTCTTTTTTGTCTTCTTTGTCACGTTAAAGAATTTGACATTTTATCTGCTAGTTGCTGAGTTGGACGAGAATATTGATACCCCTCTCTGACATAAGAGTGCTATCTTCTCATCTAACTCTCTGCAAAACAATTTCTTTAAATATTTCTTTACTTGTAGTTCATTTAAATTGACAGGTGTAATTTTGTATGAGATATTTACAAGATTAAACAACTGAAATATGAAATTATGGTAAAGGACGTCTCAAATGTATTAATTTAAAAATATTTTCGTGCCACTCTGGGGCAGAGGAATAATGCATTGAATAATGTATAATGTATGACTCAGATCATCCTAACAATGTGAGCCCAAACATACAACAACATTGCACACCCAGGCCTCTCTCAACCCACTGACCTGCTCTCGGAGCCTTTCCTGGTGGCCCATGATCGCTGAGGCATGATGGGGGTATTTCTGCTTCAGATGCTCCAGGAAGGCCTCCCTCTTCTTGTCCATGTCTGACGGCTGCATGGCCAGAATCTCCTGGGAGCCACGGGCTCCCCCTAACGTGTGCCTTCGAGGGACAGTGCGGCTGCCTTTGGCGTCCCCTCTCGAGGGAGCCGTCCCATTTGGGGAGGCCTGTCTGCGGCTTACGTGCTCGGCGTCCTCTGGGGAGGTTACCTTCAGGTTGCTCTTGGTTTGTTCTGAGGGGACACAGAGACAAGAGGTCAAGACGTGTGCGTGTGCTGTGCTGATGTGTTGACATCACGTTCGTGCATGTATATTATGGTTCCATAGGTCATGAAGAGGGAGTGTCAGGGCAAATTCAACAATCGGAGACCTAAACTTTGCCAATATCGAAGAAATTAAGACTAAGCGTTTCTCTTTCATTAAAACATACTCCATGTGAGAAAGTTAAGAGAGAACTCACTGACTTCATGTGCAAGAGGATGTGAATATTCTCTCCAGCAGCGACGCTGAAATAAACATTGTCTGGAACGCAGTCGGCCCAGTTCATTACATATTCACGCTGTTTTACATTTCAGCTATAAATCCACAATTTAATGTGACAGACACCATACTGGTGATGAAAACACTCAACTGAAACAGCTGTTCTGGCTTCTTTCCATTAAAACAAAAAGCCAAGGGTATTCATTAATGTAAGGAGACACAAACGGAGAAACTTGGAAACGATATCCGGAGCATCTGTTAATGCAGCCAGAGCTGTAATTTTGAGATTGAGCAGAAACTGTTAGATGCAATACGTTTAACTGAAGGGTGACATTTTAATAAAAAAATATGAAGAGAAAATGTTGTTTTCTATTCCTGATGATTGTGTGACACAGCTGTACTCCACCGAATCCGACGGATGTCTAGTTTGATAACAGCATTACATCTACAGTAACATGACATTAAGCCTGTTTCTTATTGAAAGTGCACTTTTTAAGAAGGCCTTAGCCTTTACCACATATGAAAATACTTTCTACAATAACAACGTGATCTAAAACATGAATATTTGATTTTAGGGCAGAGTGGATAAAAGAAACACAACCTCCTTTGGCACATAGACATATTTGAACTCTGTTGTCTTGTCTTAAATCAATCATGGCCCGGGCAATACAATTGTAATCCATCAACCTGAAAGCTATGCCAAGAGATTCTGCAAGGGAAGAGAAGAGAGGAGAGAAATAAAAGAGAGAATATGGATGGAAAGCAAAGGAAAAGAGCTGCTGGAGTGTGAAAACAAATGGCAAAGAAGCAATAAAGCAAGCTGATCTGCTGCCTTGTTTTCTAGACGGGCAGGTAGAGCTATAATGTGTACCTTTCAGAGGGTAATGGCAGAAAATAAAGGACCTCTTACGGAGTTCAGCTCTTCAACAGTTGAAGTAGGATATTTGAAGTGATTTACCACTTTTTGGTGGTTGGCTTAATACAGCTTTTCTTTTCTTCGTTGAAAGCTTGAAAGCATGCTGTGAGCCACAGATGAAAAAGGAATTTCTTGTTTGCCTCTGAAAGACATGTTGGGATAGAGGTAGGTTTATAGATTCATAGATTTAACTAGTGCAACAACTGGGCACAGACAAAAACACATGCTTAGTGGCTGCAATAATTCAACTTTGATTTGTTTTCTTGTGCTATGAGATTTCCTTCCACTAAATGTCTTCTTTCTGTCTCTCGGTCTACAGATTTAGTTTGTTATATTTGCTTTTCACCTGCAGATATTTAGAAAAAAAACACAGACACATTGTGCCTGTTTTGATCAGTGCACACAAAAAGCAGGCATAATCTTTGAGGGAGGAAAGTGGTGGTGCGTCATGATCTAGCCCAGTCACCAGCACCATCAGCCCATACCCCCACCATACTCAAGTTCAGAGCTGCAGTAGTCTCATGTATTTCCAATCCTATTTTTAACTCCCAAACACAGTTTCCTCACTGCTAACCAAATTACACTCAGCAGACATAATAAACTCAAAGCTCCAAAAGGATCTGAATTTGTTTGTGAGTGGCATGTCAGAAAGTTCATTACCTTCCTCATGTGAACAATCTTTGTCTTCACCTGCTATTTCCTCTTCCATTTCACTTTGGGATCAACACACACACGGCGAGGGCGAAAGAGTGAGCCCGGGAGAATCTGCTAACTGCTTGCTTAGAGATTCCAGACTTAGCTCACGTGGAAAAGGGGGCTTGAGATAGGCCCTGCCCCACAGCCCCAGGATAGACTAGTGGGGATTTAGAAAGTCAACTGCATTCCAGGACACAGCGACTAGCCCCTCACCCTCAGGCTAAAAGATCTTCTGCTACAATGGAGCGGTCATAGACTGAATGTTAATGTTTGAGAAGAAGACACAGAGCATTGTAAAAAAAAAAAATATATTGAACACATTCTCCCCTCTTAAAACTGGACTGCACTGAACAGGTGTCAGTCAAACTGTCTGACACACACACACACATGCACACAGTCTGTGCTTCATCAGGACGTTGTCTGCAAGCTGTCTGTTGTTTAACTCTGTCCCTGCAGAGGGGCCCGCCAGACACTAGCATGCATCCAAATGTGTCATAACCTACTTCTGAGCCACATGCAAACTGCTCTCAGCACATGGCGGCAGCCAGCTAATATGTGATTGAGTTATCTGATCAACACGACAGACTAAGACAAGCGTCTGTCCTGCGGGCAGTGTTGTTTCCAATTAGGAACCTCACAGGAGACATCACAGTCTTTGTGTTTGCTCCTACTCTGGGGTCTATGAAAATCAACACTGTCCTGTTCTTCTGACAGTCAGCAAACATGCTTGCCTGCTTCATGTATTGTGCAAACATGCCAGTATGTACTTGGAGATCATTTCTTTGCAGCTGCTGATGTAAGTGACCATTTCTAAATGTGTAGGATGAGGACACAAATTGATATACCTTAACAGGAAAACGTGAGGGGATCAATGGCCTAGTTTGTGGGCCATGTAATTGAAAGCGGTGGGGTGAGCGCATGAACAAACACAATGCAGCAGCTGACGGATAATGTCTAACATATGGAGACAAATCTGCATCCACCCACTTTCTGTCTGCTTTCACTCGCTCGTATGCTCAGGCACTTAGCCACAATAGGCAGGCATTTAGCAAAACAATAGACAGGGATTAGGTCATTTAATTATACTGTGGACCTGAGTTAGCTTCATGCTATGCTAATAACATAGTTATCTATAATGTTCTTTTAATTCCAAGAGTTGTTTTGTGAAGAAATGTTTTCTTTAAAATTTCCTTTATGGTACACAAACTTTACCACAAGCTGTCTTGTCAACTTCTGCATAAATTTGTGATTTCCTATGTTTCCCAGAATGATTTGCAACAACCCCAAGAGAACAGGCTTGAACATGTTGCATACAGCCATTTTTTTTTTCATTAGCAGATGGTGAGAGCAAACGCTATACCATAGGAAAATTGTATTTCATCCCTTTCTGATAGATTTCTTTGTCCCTGTATAATTGCTGAAAGCAGGCAAAATAAAGTACAGAAACAAGAACGTACTTAACCTACAACTTCAGATGAAACTTTATTCTATAAAACTTTACAAAACATTGAAGGTTATTTAAAAATACCTATATTAGGTTTTATGTTGACTGACATATAATAACAAAATGAGCCCAAAGTCACCAATAACAATGTTTTATTGTTGAATTGTTATGCCCAGTCATTTGGCAAACTTACAATAATCCTTAAATATTTTATTATGTTGCAGTGGAAATTACATTTGACACATGGCGAACCTAAAATTTGATACACTATCAGGATTTTTGCTTTTGTTTGGACGCTGACATAAGATATTTGACAATATATAATAAAAGTTGACTCAAAGAGCATCAAAAAGGGTCTGAAATTTGAAAGGCTGCTTATTTGTAAAGAAACGCCACTGGAATTCTTTAGTTTTCATTGTAGCCAGAGCAGTCAATGCCAGTGTTTCTTCATTGTCCTGACAATGACACATGCATGATCACAAACAACAAACAGGTTTGCCAACCCAAAGTCATAATTAAAGCAGCTCTCCCAAACCAACAATTACATTCTGTGGTCTGAACAACCTACCTGGCTGCACTTTTACTGTCAGCATTCAAGGCCAAAAAATGTCCTCCTTAATGCAGAGTGTCACAAGGGACCTGCCTGTGAATTGTGTTTCGCCCCAATAACTCAAGAATGTCACTCTCTCTTTTACAGCTTCCGGTGTTGAGTAAATGATGGTCCTCTAAGTTGAAAGACATGAAACACTTGCTCATGAATACCCAGGACTTAGGAGGAGCAGAGCTTCCTGCTGTTTGCAGTTACTTTCTGGTTGTCACTTATTTATGGAGGAATGTCTCCCTGTACGCACTCCCACTCTCCCCTACTATTACTGCCCTGTAACTATGCAGTTAGATACAAAGCCCTGTTGTGTGTAATAAAAGCAGGGCTCACATAGCAATACCCTGAAGCCATGCATAATGTGTACACATAACAGCACTGGTCCACTGTTGAGTATCTGTCAGTATTTTTATTATGTAAAAGTTATCGGCAGCAGATATCTGATGATCCGTTCATGTGGAACTGAGCCTAGTGTACAAAAAGGATCTTATTTAAATATGATTAGAATAAATTAAGCTTCTAACACACGGTAATAATATCCATTCTAACAAGTAATTTGAACTATTACTGAGACTTAAAATCCTGTTTAAAAAATGCTGCCAGTGGGATGAAATAATAATGATTCATTACAAGATTTTTACCCATGCTAGCGGCAGGGGATCCACCACTTTGGTCCAGACTGAAATATCTTCACAAATATTGGATTTCCGTGAAATTTTGTACAGACATTCATGGTTCCAAGACAATATACTGTGAGGTTGACATTTGTAGTTTTAAATGAAATTTTTGGGACGGTTTGCTGAAGTGGAAATCAAATCATAATGTTTTCATTTAGTTAAGGATTCATTGTCACTGACTATGTAATTTGTTCCATTTTTTTCTAAGCTAAGCTATTTTGTTAATGTTTAAATCCACACCAGCACATCATTAAACTAACTTGTCACCATTCATACCACCGAGATGTTTGGTGCTGATTCTAAATGTCAGTTTCAGTAGTACATTCTACATTCATCATTAGCAAATGTTAGCATGCTAAGACTCTAAACCAAGACTGTAAACATGGTAAACATTTTAGCATTGCATTGCAAGCATTGCCATTGTAAGCAGGTTAGCATGCTGAGATTAGCATTCAACTCAAAGGACTCCTGCTAGTGTGGCTCTAGACTGTTGTTTTATAATGACAATGTTTTAACATTAAATAGGTAGCGTCATTAATTGGTTTGACATAATCTAATCCCATTAAATAGTTTGGAATCTGTGATACATTTTAAGACCCCAAACTAGAATGATGGCTTGTAAAAACTGATAAAAACCTGTGGACATATTTTCCCACCCCTCTGAATCTTGTGACTAAAGAGGCTTTGTTTCCCTATCAGTCATCCTTCCCTTGTCAGACTGCGAGCACCTGATTCCATGGCTTGGCATCACTTGTCACGTTACTTTCTTCCACCCACAGCCAGCGCTGCACACTGACCCTGCCGAGCTACAGTAGCAGGCTAATGTGCGAGAGTCTGTGGAGGTGACCTGCTCAAAGCCCGATGAAAAAGAATCTGATTTCTACAGCGACTTGTCACTGATTGCTGATCTGACAGGTAAACTCTTTCTGTGCAGGTAATTGAAACCCTGAGTTCAAAAATGCCCCCGCAATGCAGCCAGGCCACATTTTTCACACCCGAAATACAGACACACGCACACTTGTACACAAACAGACATTTATGTGCTAACACTCACATGCAGGGAATATTTGACTTCCTATCTGGGTATCGGTTTCAAACTTTGCATGTTCAAGCTATAAAAAAATACATGTCAACACCTTTGAATTTTGCACACAATGGGAAAAACCTGCCTCCTGTGAAAGCGATTCATTTCAAAGAGAGGGGGAAAACAGAAGTCTTTCATTGATAGGAAGGATTTCACTAAGGCTCGCCGCCAAAGAAAATTGGCCACATATGAAATCCACCAATCAGAGATACCATTGTGAATGAGGTGACCTTTACCCCCAGGTGGATCAGTGCTTCTTTGTTTTGATTTGGGAGGTTGATTATATGAGTTTCAGGTCAGAATGTCACGATTCCTGGAGAACGACACTCTGTTGTGATTTATTCTTTTTCTTTTTGCTGTCTTTGCACAGAACCGGCCTTAATGAATTCAATATGAATTCGAGTTTTCCAATAATTAATTCTCATAGTCTGTGTGTACTGTATTTATTTTCCCCTATTCATTTTCTTTATTCTTTGACAAATATACCCACTCCTACACTCTGTATGACTGATCCACCTCCTGTGTTTATGTGACCTGTTGAGTGAAGTCCACAATGTGTTATGTGTACTGTGAGAGCATCCACCCTTAGCCCTGGAGTTAATTCAGGACACTGGCACTGTCATACTGTAAACTACAGGACAGTCAACAGATACCATTGCTCCTCAACTGTCTCCTCTGTGGCTGCCCTCTCCATTCAAACTTACAACTGTCCACTCCTTCAGGAATAAAATACCATAAAATAAAACACCACATATGAATTATACATATGAAGCTGACAAATGAAATCTCATTAGTGGCTTAAAAAAGTCACAGGGATTTCAGATGTCAGATTCCTCTCCTGAAGTTTGTAACTCTTGTGACTCCTCAGCACATGACTGGATTTTCCTCTTCTTCTCATATTTTTTGCATCTTCTTCTTTTTCTTCTTCTTCACCACCATCTTTCTGTCTCTCTTTCCCATCCATTCTTCCCTCTATCTCTCACCTAATGAGGCATCTCCCAGCTGCTGTGCCTCTGTTAATGAACATTGGTCCCCATCCTTTTAGCCAAGACCACCGCAACATCTGTCTCAGCTCAGACTTGCAGACATGCAGAACTCTGCGGTACATTCTCTGATTGCAATGCCCTGTCCAATTAAGATATATGTGTGTGTGTGTGTGTGTGTGTGTGTGTGTGTGTGTGTGTGTGTGTGTGTGTGCGTGTGCGTGGATATGTACAGTAGGAATATGTGTGTGTAGAAAGATACACAGGCCTGTCCACACTTTCCACTCTGGTGAAGCCTTATAAACAGACAGGGGCTGCCAACTTGACAGGCAGCCAGCCAAAAGATATGAGTTACAGACATGTGGGCTAGTGTGTGAGAGGGGGTGTCAGCGCTGGGAATAGTAACGGTTGTGGGGTGGACGGATGTGATATCAAAACAGCAGAGAATGTGACAGCTTAACATTGCAAAATAAAGGTTACATATACCTGTCACACAGGAGACTCGCAGCATATTCAAGTGAGGCTCTTTACTGTAGCAGGACTCACTGAGGCATGGCATATTGATTTCACTGCCGCTTTACCTCCAAGTGGAATTGCTTATCCTGAGTGGGTGACACTTGTAGATCTTTAACTCAAGTGAAACATTAATACCCTTCCTACTGAAAGGACTACAACTTCGATAAAGTTGAACTCAGCCTTTGAAGTAAGGATGTTCTGCTGTCCTCGTAAAAGTAAATAATTTTTCAAACCTGGGTAAAATCACTGTTCACACGTCTGCAAATCAATTACTTTGCCCTCTGTTTTCTATGTCTCCCCTTCGTCTTTGTCCTGCTGTTGTACGATAAACAGAGCAAACAAGCGGAGGGGAGTTGAGAGAAGGGCTGTTAGTTCTGATGCTTCCCTCTAAGACAGCCTGAGGACAACTCACACAAACAGTTTTGTTTATTGGCCAGCTCCACTCACCAGCATAAACGCAGTGTCTGCGTGTCTGCTACCCCTCTCTGACACTCATCAGCACCGGATCAATCCGGAGCAAATAACCAGCTGTTGCCTTCTCTTTACTAAACAAGCTGTTGCTGTTTTTTAGAAGTACTGCATTTTCATCACACCAGGGGGTGCTGTTGAACATGCACCAGGCATGTTGAGCAACTATTGGGGAAATTATAGTGCATTTGAGGGTGTGAAAGGGAAAATAAGAATATCGTGTGTTTGTGTGGCTCAGCAGTCTTGCACAATGGAATAAGCTCTAGATATTTCCTCTGTCGTTTATTAACTGAGACACTAAGTGCTGCTTAATGAACCGGTGGGTTTGTTAGTGTGTCTCTGTGTGCAATTATGTGTGTGTGTGTGTGTGTGTGTGTGTGTGTGTCCATGTTTGCCAGTAAACCCCAGCAGTGTCTACACTTCATTAACTCGTGGCCAGACTAGGTGTAAGTCAACTTAGCCACCGGCTCAGATGTCTGCTGGTCTCCCGTGACAACCGTCTCTGGGCCAACGGTGAGGCTGGTGGCGTCCCGAGAGGGAGGGATGGAAAGATGCTGAGAACAGCTGCAGCTGGGAGGAGGACATCCGCCCAGGAGCCACAGAGGGGGAATCTGCTACCTCTTGTCCACTGCCGGAGAGAAACTTTTCTCTTTGGAATCTGACACACTCGAGGTTGACCGCTGTGACCGGAATCTCCTGAGAATATCCATCCTGAGCTTGTTCTCCGGATAAAAGATAACACTTGGCTAGAAAATATTTCATTGCAGTTCATTTAATCACACCAAATCTCTATTATAAGTGACTCATCTGTTTAACAACCTAACAAGTGTTACTAGGGCTAGGAAGTTGTTGATACCGATGCAGAAAGGATTCTTTTTTTCCAGACCAGTGACTTATAACCTTCATGCAGGGCTGTTGTATATATGTAGCCTTCAGTAGTCATTAGGGCAAGGTGGACTTAGACTAGCAGCTGACTTTTTTTCCCCTTTCTTTTGGTTAGAACTGATCCCTTAAGCCTGTAGATGCATGAGACATCCATCATCTCTCTGCTGAACTCTGGCCATGTGATGATAATTTCACTGTGGACATCAGATATGCCTACAGAGTTTTACGGCAGACTGTCCATCAGCCTGCAGAAAGTTGCATCCGTTTTGGGAAAAGGAAATGCACGAAGTGAGAAAAAGTCAAATTCCCAGGCCCTCTCTCAAACTGTGTGCTTGTTGATAAGATATCTCTTATCTGTTCTGGCAAGTTCTCTGTGTCAACAAATTCAAAAACAAGTGCACACAGCAGAAATGCCCTCGTGATATCAATATAAATACAAAAAACACACATAAGCACATAAACGTACAGTAAATAAATGACAGTGGGAAGCACCTGCTCTTCTTATCTGCTGATAATTAGATGCATAGGGCATTTTAAGACAAATGCATGTGAAGACTTGGAGATATCACAGCAAAGTCCTCAGCAAAGTAAAGCAACTTTAGTCCCCATGCTGCAGTGAGTTAACTATGCGTTCAGTCTGCACATGGCTTCCATTTAAATATGTCTTTCAATATGCCTGCTCTCTCACAAGTTTATTAAAAAGTGATTGCGCTGCAATTGACTCTCTTCATAGTGATAAGCAGCTTAGGGCCTGGACTTTGCCAGCCAGTCAATCATGTGTTCCTCACTTTCCTCTCTGCACTGCGTATCTCCTTCTCTCCCTCCCTTTCTCTCCGCATGCTAGCACATCGTAACCAGTGCAGACCTAAAGCTCATTACTACCCAACAGCTCAGGAACGCAATCAAAATGAAATGTGTTACTAAATCAAATAATACCAAAATCAGCATTTGTCATACAGTAAATTCACTGTATGACATTAGGCTTAAAAATGAAGGAGTATTATTTTAAAATGTACCGCACAAACACCTCAAAACCACTCATTCACTACATCATATTCTCCAAGTAGAAAAGCCAAGTGTTTACATCTGTGTGTCAGAGAGATGATGAAGCCGAGTGGCGGAGAGGTGAGTGCTGCTGGAGCTGATAAGTGATGCAGGTGGTGGAGGGATGTGAAATAGACCCCTTGGTGGGGGAGCCACTCTGAGAATCCTGGGAACACTAGCGCCTCTGTTCCAGTCTTTATCTGTGAAACCTGCTGTGTGCTCTCGGTGTGTCTATGGCAGTCTGTCCCGGTTTGGATGTGTGTGTATTTGTGGGTCAGCGGGTGGACTGTATCCAAGCTTGAGGCAACGTGGAGCAGAAGGGGCTGGAAGGTTTGTGAAGGTGGACCAGCTTGGCCAGACCTATTCAGAGGGGAATGCCTTAATGCATAAAGTGTGCATAAACTGTAACAATGTAGACTAGGTGCATTCTTTCTATTCAGTGCTGTGAGATTTAATAGAAGAATCACAAGAATGCAGGTGGTCATTTTGAGGGGAAGTTAGAAAAAAAAACAACACAAGCTTTATTATAGCGTGGTTGCAGCAACGGAAATGTTGCAGCTTTCCCATGGGAGAGGAAGAGGAATAGTGAACGCCTGCAAAGTTTAATAGTTTCACCACAGTGGAGTCATAATGCACAGCCAGGCAGGCATCAGGTCACAGGGTGTATGGATGGCAGAGAAGTTTCTAAGCAGGGAACAACTGCACAGCGGTGCCAGTGATTGATTTAAATCTGTGAAATAGTTACCTGGCATCATATTGCCTCCTAGCGTTATTGGCCTCTGCAATGCAATTTGCAACTGCAACAGTTGTGAAGAATTTCTTTTTTAGACATTATTTAACACCATATAAAATTGTTGTTCTCCTTGTCCTTGCAGCACAGCAGGCTAATTTCACAGCCTTAACTATAAAAATGTAAGAAGGGATGCAACAGGCCAGGTAGTGCATTTGTCCTTATTATGGAGATATCTAAGGTCCCATCTTTAAAGCTGCTCTTATCAATATTTTATATTAACAATGAATCAGATTAATACATGTAATGTGAAAGGGGTCACCACCCACAGAGAATTGTCATCTGACTCACTTCTAAGTATCGTTTCAGGGATATACAGAAAATGTGGTCACAAGTAGATTTTTAACAGTGAATTGTGCATGTAGAGCACTGATATCTTCACTGTGCAAAGTGATGAAAAAGACCACTGTTACAGCTCTTAAAGACAACAGTCAAAGCCAATTTTAAATGTCAAACTGGCAGAATCGCCCTAGCTTGAAATGGATGCTTAGCACTGCATGGTCCGTACCAAACATGAAGAAAAAACTGGTTTATTCATGTAGACAGGCACAAAGCACTTCCTTCATGTGCTATTAAGTTAGTTAAATGCTAATTCCCTGAGGGCTATATTTAAATGTCTCTCTCCTCTTAGAGAGAGTTAGCTCTGCTTACTCTTTGCATTGTGACAGAAACAGGTCTGATATATATTTGTTTTAACACAAGTCTAAAAATAACCTCGGGAGAAAGCCCACAAGACACAAAGGCTCAATGACTTGTGAGGAGAAAAAGACATTTTCAGAGATCCTGCTATTTCAGCCTGAGGGGCTGGCCAGACTCGAACGGCCCCCCGAGTTCTGTGATTGGTTATTAATGACATCATCTCCAGGGCTAGCACCCCCTCCCAGTCCGACGATGTCATCAGTGCTGAAGCATCTCAGTGATGTAATGCAGGGAGGGCCATGACAAACACTCAAGTATCACTCCTTCCTTCTTTAAATGCCTTTTTTCTTCCTCCTGTTTCTTTTCTCCCATTCCTTTCTCCATCTTTTCATTACGCCCTTTTCCGCTCATCAGCTGCATCCAGATAGAAATCCCATCCCACCTGTTTATTGGCTCTCAAATACAGGGCACAGAGATTTGCAGTTAAGCCCAGAGCTATAAAGACCTTTTAAATGGCTCCTAAAAAGACGAGGAAGAATGACAGAAGGAGAGCGTTTACATTTCTTAATCCTGTCTGTGTCCCGCAGCTGTAATTAAAATATGGATCAGAGATCATAAGGTGTAAGAACATCATTAAATTATAATGATATAAGACTGTTAGAGTGTTATGGAATAAATGTCAATACAGATACAAAATCTAACTCACAAAAAGTGGCACAGCTTACTTAAACACACGTACACGCAAATGTGTAGTCCATCATCTGAGTGTTATGTCAGTTTGTTCCCATTTATTGAGACCATTTCATTTTTTTGGCTAGGCCTTCACATCTGTTTTTTAATCACAATTTGTGTGTGTAAGAGAGTGAGTATGTGTGTGTGTGTGTGTGTGTGTGTACATACAGTATGTGTCCTGGGCAAACATCCAGAGCTCAAGCGGATTAGTGAGGGGACTCTACTCTGATCAAAGCAGCACAGAATCCAGCTTACTGGGACATACTGTGTAACACATAACGCCAATGGAAGTGATACTGTATGTGCTGTGAACTCTGCGAACAACTGCAGTGCAGTATAAACCCTTAAAAGGGAACAATTTAAGAAATACTCAATGTCCTTCTTATCGTCTAGAGAAATGGAAATCAGAAAATTGACACTCAAACTAAGTGCTGTCATCAAGTGTGAAGTATGCAGCTGCTCCATAGAAACTGTACTGGTTAATAGTCCAAAGAGAATCTATTGGTTGTTTCTGAAAGAGCACCAAGGAGAGATCTTCCCTTTGGTGCTGCAGATACATTTTAGGTTCAGAATTTACAACAAACACACTAACAAAATTGTGCAAGAGCTATACAGCAGATTAAAGCTAAATTCATCAAAGCCTAGCTCATTTAAGGAGAATTATATATCTAACACACCGAGTTTGCAGAATATACACAAGAATTACTGTCTACGAGGTATGGCATCTCTCCTTTCCACTATATATTTGTAACCTAAAAATGTTTTATGCTGTTTAGACAAAATAAGCAGTTTGAAGACTCACCTTTGTATTAAAGTTGCTGAATCAATATTTTACATTAACAATGTGTGTAATTATGAATAATGTGAAAGGAGTCCACAGAATCCACAGATAATTATCAACCGACTCTCCAGCTCCCTCAACTCCACAGAGTGTTTTAACATCTTTTAGCCCATTGTTTTGGTTTGACGGACCACAACTTCACGGTTGCACCAAACTATAGTGGAGCATTTAGCAGATAAGGAGCCACATATATCACTCAGCAGTTGGTGGACACCAAAACAGAACTAAAAGAGAATTAATATTGTACTTACATGCATCAGGTAGCCAGGAACACTAATTAATGCTAATTACCCTGTGTCTTTTGAAGGTGAAGGTTCAAGTAGAGGTATGTAGGAGGTTTAACTAAGTTTTGATGGGAATTTGTCATAGCATTTGACATTATAGTCTATATCAACAATGAAAAATAATAATAAAAGTAAAAATCTATTTTACATGAAACCATTCCTGTAGTTGCAGCCCTGTTTTCCAGTGATTCACATAAAGCCTTGCTGCACATCTGCAGAGAAACTCAACTTCGTCGTTCTAGCACGATTATTGGCCGACTCTAATTGGTGCACGCTGATACCAAGTAAGACATGCATTATGGATGCACTCCCAGTAAATTCAGATTGAGATAGTGACTGTAATTAAGTCATTCGCCAGCTCCACAGAGAGTCCTCCATCAAACTGTCTGAGCTTGACTGAGAGACCAAATGGGATGTGTCTGAGTCTAATAATAAAAGGCCTCCTCAACCATGGCTGGAATCTGTCCGCCTGATGAGCATTTGGCAAAGATTCACAAGAAGCTTTAACAGGGGGTAATATGAAATGATATCTTAATATGTGAACAAGGCATGTAAGGCTCATACCTCTTTTGAGAGGCTTGTTATATGATTGGCAGCCAGACAACACAGCTGCACGTGCACACACACATGCAGATAGCTGATACAGTACCCAATTCCTTCCCTCGGCTTCATTATGTACGTAGTGAGATGGTTATTTTGTAATGCCCTTGTGGCAAACCACTGTCATCCACCACCTAATGGCTTTAACATGTGCCTGGCAGCCCATTGGCTCCAGCGGTCTCAGATCTTGGAGAACTGAAATGAAGCGAGGCATTGTTGTGCTGCTGCCGGGGAGGATACACACTCTTGTGAAAGGAAAACCTGACGGGAAGGAAACTTCGAAACAAAGTGCTAAGAAAAGGCGATAAAGGGCACAGGATGATGGAACTGTGTGTTGATGTGGGTGAACGTGTGCGTTAAGGGGCTGTATCCCCTCTTCCTGCCATTATAAAAACTAATGGAAATGTTCAGAACTTTGTGGAATGTCCTGCGGCCTTGAATCTTAAGGTGGAAGCAGAGTGGGATCTTGGGGGAATGAAAACTCTAAGCAAACCAGTTACTAGCCATAGTTTCCCCCCAATTTATGGGAAATGTAATGAGAGACTGGTAAACCGTATGACTGCCCCATAATATAGCTTTTATCTGTAAAGACAAGCTTTAAAATATAGTGTTTCGTGAAGGAGTTTTTAAGCTTAAAGCTCAGACGAGATCACTACTCGGCAGGCTAAAATGGAAAATACCTTAGGCCTATTTAGATTTTCAGCCATAAAAAGTGCTAAAATATTGCTAAAATATTTTCACACTGGGGACATATTTAGCTTTTATTAACACTGGCAATACCATTGGAACCTATTCAGGGTACTGAGGTGAAGCAGAAAGACTCGACAATGAAAATGTCAGGTTTTACAAGATAGCTTTCATTACTGTGAGGGGGGCCTGGGGTGGAAAAGCTCACTGGCACAGGAGTGCAGTCTGGTCCAGGGGTCGAGTAGTAAATAAGCTAAAAATAAATAAATAAATAAATAATAATACAAAACTCAAATTATTTATTAACTGAAAAGGTTCTTATTCAAAGAGACATACTTGATAGAATATTGCATCTGGCGATATTTTATATTTTTCTTATTGTCAACAAATAAAAGAAATGGACCAAAACCAATAACACAATAAAACAATGACTTCTTATTAACAGGTATTGCCCATGTAACTAAAGTCTAGCTTATTCCTGTGTGTCACAGACCTCCACTGTTTATATAATGTCAAATTCTAGATAGATAACTCAGATATCAGACAAATTGAAACTTTGGCCTGATGATGGTGTTTGATGAAAAGTCACGAGATTGCCAGAGTTCACAAAAACCATAAATATCTGCAGCAATTGCATTGCAAGCCATCCATGTAAGGATATTTGACTAAAAGCTGAAAATGCCAACCTCTCAGGTGACAACAAAAGTCTCTGGCGACCATGAATGCCTGTATAAGATTTCATGCCAATTCATTGAAAAGTTGACATATTTCAGGCTCAACCAAAGAGGTGGACCAGCATCTTCATCCATGGAGCTATGCTGCTAACGTGGCAGGAAATTACTTTTGCAGTCATAAAACGTCACCGCTACCAAATGCTGTATCTACCACATGTCACAACATTTGTTATCAAATTCAGTACGGATTTGAAGTTAAGAAGTGTCATGCTTGTATAATCCTACAACTACTTAAATAAAATCCTGAGAGTAAACCGACATGATTCTGTGCCTTCACGTATCCATACACAGTGCAAAAATAGAAACTTTGCGTATCTGTCATTCAGTTTAGCCTCAAATGGTTTTATTTGATACTCATTAAAGTGCTCTGCTGGGCCTCCTTCCACTATTTACATGGTCTAGTCAATTTATCAGTCAGAGCAGGAAGGAGTTCTCTAAACAGACCAAAACAGACCATGTAGAAGTAGAAGACAAACTTCCACTTCCTCTAAACTTTCAACTCTAGGGCTCAGGTAGCTGCCGTTCCTAGAATAGCCCGGCTTAACGAAAACATCCTGTGTGTCACAGGCTTTACAGAATATTTTCAGGAATAGGAGTTTTATAATCTCAACCATGGTTTAATGAGAGTGTATTGAGTTTGTCGGGCAGCGGGGTAATTATGAAATCACGCCACGCTAATGACTCATTAGCAGGCGGTCAATTCTGGTCGATAGAGAACATAAAATCGCTAACATGTAAGGAAAAAGGGCAAGACACAGCAGGTTGTTAAAAAGGGCCCAGGACAGAAGTCTCATCCATATTTATTGGGATTAGGCAGCTTTAATACTCAAATTCAGACTTTTCTTAATTAACAACACTTTATGGGGACAGAAAATCTCAAGTGCTTTATACACTTTAAACGAGTTAGAATGACGCAAGCAAATGCAGTTTTACAGGCCTGACACAAAAGGGCATTTGTCAATTTGTACAGAGAAATTTTAATTGCACTCATGTTCCCTCTGATATCACCCGGGCCTCATTACAGTATTATTTGTTATTCCACTCTTATTGTGCTTCATCATTGATTTGCTAAGTGGGCAGAGACGGTTGTAGGCCGATGGACAAAAACCTCCAACTCCTGTTTATGTGTACACATAAAGTTCGCCCTGGTATGTTCTTGTGTGTTGAGGGAGGCACCACGTCTGACCAAATGCCTAAAGGAGTGGACGGATGGGAGAGGTGGAGGGATGTTTACACTGAGAAAAGAGGGTGGTGGTGGTGGTGGGGGAGGTTAACGGCGACTGACGAGTGTCAGAGCAGTGTCTGCTTGAATCTCTCCCGCCTCTGTCTGAGCCTGTGGGTGGGAAACATTTGTCTTACCCCCCTTCTCATTACTGCCAGAGAAAGAGGAGACGGTCAAACAAATTACTTCACTGAATAGGTGGAGTTAGTGAAGAATGTGAAACTTATGAACGTCAAGAGGGAGTAAAGAGTCAGTAAAAGTATGATTTTTTTTTGCTTTTGTGTCATCCAAGAATTAAAACTTATTTCCTGAATAAAAAAAAAAACTTTTTATTACCAATAACTGGATGTTTTACAGTTGCTCTTTAAATGTAGGTCCACCCAAATGTGACTTTTCCAACATGCTCTTTGCAGCGAGGCCTACAAAAAAAAAAATCTAATTTTATGTCCTGGCAAATTTTCCATTAGCTCCACCAGAATCCAACATCATGACAGGAAGCAGTTTTCCTCTGTGGATAATCCTGGTTACAGCAAAGCCTACAGCAACGACTCTAGCAAATGCTGAGGTCTAACATAAGCCTCTGCTATTGCCCAACAGAACAACAATAAAACACAACAACATCAGGGAAACATATTTGCAATATCATTGCTTCCTCAGTGTATCCATTTTCTTTTTACTCTGCAGGACAGATATCTTTTTTTAATCCAAAGATGTTTCTTCACAGCTAAATTTATTCTTCTTTTCCAGCAGGTGAAACAATCATTCGATTCCACTGAGACCAATTATGAATATCAAATAAAAAAAGGGTATGGGAAAACTGACACTAATGAATCACTATTAGCTAAACTACAAATCACTGCTGTATTAAATCATTATCTGCTGGTCTGTTACATTCCTCTGTTTAAGTCATTAAAATGTTGACATTAGCCGCTGACAGAAAGTCATTTCAATTGAATCCAAGAGGAAGGCAACAAGTCTTTGTGTGTAATAGAAACGGTTTATCTTTGAAGGGTGACAAGATGATGCGTTATATACTGTACTTCAATCCAGAAATAAAAGATTAGCAAAGAGTGCCTTCAACTGCTCCACAGAAGAATTATTTTGCTCAAAATTAGGTCAATTTACAACAAGTAGAAGTCAATTATTGTGATAGAGATATTGTCTGATTATACCTTGCAATCATCCCCACCTCTATAAGACTCAGGATGTTTTGGCCACAAGCACAGCTTCTGGTCTAATCTGCTGAAACGATAGAAAATCTTCCTAGAGGACGAGAACAATTATTCGCAGCTAATTGAGAACATAATTAGCTAATCTTAGTGGTGGACACGTTCCTGTCTCAAAAAGCTGAGAGGTGACCCTGCCAGGATTTACAGTACTTTACTTGGCTGGGACTTAAGAAATCAGCAGTGGTTTGGCTTTAAATGGTCAGTTTACCCAAATTACAGGTAAAAAAAACTTATTGACATTGAAAATAGTAGTTTAACAAAAGATTTGTAGTAGTAGTTTCACTTACTGAAATTCTCCTGAGCTTTCAGGCTTCCTGTTGCTCTGGATCATATACACACTTGACTTTAAAGTTTTCATTGGAACTTTCTTCTGAAAAAACTGGACTAAACTTAGCTTTTTTAGTTTTTTAGTTTAATTTAGGTGAACTGACCCGTTAAAATTGCTTTAAGTCAAAAGCAAATTATAGGCTCAAATAATTTTCTCTCTCCTTTCGTCCGTTCATCTCTTTCCATATCAAATTTTTTACAAACTCAATCCAAAGCAAATGCACTTTGGGCGGCCTCATTCGGTGGAAATGTTTTATCATATCCATAACTCAACCACAAATAGGAGCTGAAATGAAAGCTCTGTAATGAGGTTTGATCAAACCCTGAAGCTCAATGATACGTGGCGCGAGTTGGCTCAGGGCCCGATGAGGGATGACAGTGCAGACAGCTCACTGGAGAAACACCTGGTCACGACACCCTCCCCTGTCCTCCCCCGGCCTCAGCGCTGCTCGGCCACATGCCACTGGCCCAGGTGTGTTTCCACCGAGCTCAATGTCCCGTGGCAGCCATCAAACTCCACAGCCCCAGATTTGCATCAGCTAATACATATGGCCCAGGTTAGTGCTTGATCTCCTGCTCAGATCCAGACACGATCTGTTATGTCTGGATACTGACGCAAGAGAGTGGTCCAGCCAGGTAATCTAGTGGTCAAGGCGGAACCGTAGCGTCTCACAATGATATCGGACAAATGGAGGCATATGGTCAGGAGCTACTGTGTGCCTTTGCTTCTAAAAACACTGCCAAAATCACTGTGCCTCATATGCTAGCGCTTAGACAAATAGCTTGGCTGAATAAAACTGGCAGCCAAAGCACTGCCTTACGGTTAATAACACTTTCGTCTGGTCATGTGAGAAACTGACAACTTGCTACATCAGCAAAGCACAGAGAAAACTTGTGAGAGACAGTCTTACACTGTCAAAGTGCTGGAACGAGTGATGAAGGATGAGGTTCAGGGGCTCTGCAAGGGGTGCAAGGGTGCAAGCTCATTTGTCTTTCTGACGAGGCACTCCTCCCCGGCCTGTTTACCTTCCCTCCCAGCAGGGGAACAGAAGTTGATATACTCATAGTTGAAAGAGAAATCACACCCATTACTGAACAAATGACTTAAAAGTAGTGTTATGAAAACTTTATATACTTGTATTACCCTAGAATACAATACAAAACCCTGCTAAAGCCAATGAATAGCCCATTGGTGTGCTGCCATAAGGATGTTTGTATTTAATAAAAAAGAACACATTTAACAAGGAAGTCTGGAAAGTTTTTCTGCTAGGATGTTGCTGGATTTTTAAAGACATTAAGTGAGATTCATCTCAAACACTTACAAGTGAATGACTGTTAATTAACATTTGTTAAATAAAATTTTCCGTTTGCCTGTGCTTGAGCAGGGCAGTCTTTTCCATATGTAAATCTACTCAACAGCGGGAAAAACTTAAAGCAATTCCAGCGCTACGAGAGTGTTCCACACAGGAAAATAGTCTTGTGAAGAGTATAATAGTTAAAACGCTACTTTATTTGCAGTGTGGTGACAGACTAGTGAAATTGTAGTCAACAGGCATAGCTCTCAGATAAAAAGAGGTCACTACATACTACAGCTTAGTTCTTACTGCTGGGCCAGTGAATCCATGAGAGTTACAGAGTGTCTTTGAAGTGACATTGATGTTCACTTTGAGAGGAGGAATGCAGCATCTCCCCGGTGGGCTAATTTGACAATCCATTTGATCCAGAGAGCAAACAGCACCATACATGGCCAAATCTGCAGTACAACTCATCTCCAATCAGATACCTACAGATATCATTCATCCGTGATCTAGAGAGGGAGACTGAGAGGCAGTGAAAAGAGTAAGAAAAGTTCTGCATGGCGGTTGAGTCCGAGATGATTAATGTTACAGATAGTTTGTGTAAGGACTGTGTTTCGTGAAAGTGACCGTGGTGTTTTCAAGTTTAGCCTCTCTTGGTCTGACCCTCAACGCTCATCTTCCCCCATTAGCTTAATTAGACACAGCCACACACACACATTAGATGGTCCCCTTTTTTCGCTTCACCCACTGAATGGCTGGCTGCAGTTCAAGGCACCACAAAAACAGCTATGCAAAACAAGCAGCTTTCATTGCCAGAGCAAAAACCATCAGCAAACAGCACACACATTAGGAACACTACACTGCATGCCATTCAAAAAAAAAAAAACTCTGGAATTTAAAATGACATTGCGTACAATGATAACAGCGAGCCACTTCTCAAGTCATGCAAGAACATTTCACTTACATCAGTTTGAAGCCACAGAGAGAAGAGACAGTGAAGAAAATGGGTGTTGTATATGACTGACCATCTGTGCATTTTAAAGTTAACATCTGTGTGTGAGAGAGAGAGAGAGTGAGAGTGTGTGTGTGTGTTTTTGTGTGAGATGCAGCCACTCACCTTTCTTTTCTGACTCTTTGCAATACTGTACGTCTTGACAGAAGAAAGCCAAAGTCTTGGACACAACCAGAGTGACACAAACTAACTAACACACCATCGCTAACACCGTCGCAGTCCCAAACTTTTTGCTCTCTCCCGGCAGATCTGCACACTTCACTGCGCCCCCTCCCTCCCTCCCTCTCTCTCTCTCTCTCTCTCTCTCTCTTTTACTTCAGCACTTCCTGGGCTGCTGTTTATGCTCCAATCAGGCAATCCAAGTAACTGCCGCTGCCCCTCCGCCGCTCCTCTCTCTCAGCCAACAGCCATTGTTTGGAGGGCGGGCTTGTCACATGTAGATGTCGGCATGTGTGTTCCTTTTCGCCACTACCCAAAGTCTGGCTCTCCTCGATCAGGAGAAGAAGAGTGAGGAAGGAGCAAACTACGAGGTGAAGATGGAGGATGGGAGCAAGGCTGGTAGGCTGAAGCAAAACACATGGAGGGGGCTTCCTGCTTCAGTGTCTTGCTGAGACAGACGACAGACACACTTAGGCATAAGAAAAAGGGGGGTAGCAGTTTTGAGTAAGGGGTTGGGGGTGTGTCTGGAACCTTCTCCCCAAATCCAACAGCTTGTTGTTACAAACCGCAACCAGGCTCAGCCCATCGTAGCCCCCAGAGAGCCTCAGAGCTCCGTCTTCAAAACAAGGCGCCTTTCCCAACGTCTGCCAAACGTTTTCACCACGATACCTCAACCCCTTCTCCCGAAGCCCCAGCCTCTAATTCACTGTTTCACCAAGGCAACCAAGCACAGCCAGGCCAGCTCTTTCCAGGCATTCGGGTGAAATAAAGAAGGCGGAGGTGTGAGGTGGGGGTGCAGAGCAGTAAGGTGAAAGGAGACGTGTGGGAGGAGACAGGTTGACAGCAGCACACTGAGCTTTTGTTGGTGTTGTTAACAGTTCCATCATCGCATGATGGTAACACCTTGTGGGCTGTGGAAGGGTTCAGACCAAATTGAAGACATTCAGGTGGTATAACTTGAAACACATGTTTTACTTTCAAGATGCAGCTTTGGAATTTGAGTAAAATGCTAACATCTTATCTGGAAGTATAGACAGTCAGGGGTTAAGCTTAAAGGATCATTCTGTTTTTACAACTTGGGTCTTTTTAGTTGGTTGGCTATGATAACACTGTACTCATCAAATTACTAACATCTGGGAACATGGTGACATTGCAGTGGGCACACAAATAGTCAGAAAATCTGTTCTAAACAAGCCATTTATAGTTTTAAATTATCTGAACCACTTTATTTGGAGGTAAAACCAAAAGTGAGAGCCCACAATATGTGGAATGTAATTCATCATTCATTCAGCACAAACAAACTACTCCTAATAATTTCACCGTTCACTTTTGTTTTATCTTCCAAATAAATTTGGCTAATTTTGAAATTAGTTAAAGGGGCATACCAGCGTTTTAGTATGGCACTTTAATAAAGTTGTGGGACAAAAGATAAGCCTGATAAACACCAACATCACATTCAAACTCCACATCTGCAGTTTGCAGTGCAGGCTTTCTGTTATAAATTTCTAGTCACCAAGCCCTATTTGAGATAACCCAGATGACATCATTCGGGTTATTTTCACTGACTTTAGAGTGCTTCCTCCAGAGCCACAGAAGACATTATATAAAAGTTTTCACAGGCTGAGTTGTACTCCTCATGATGAGTAAACTGATCTTGATGTATAAAATTAGTAGAGTACCCCTTTAAACTGTCCTCTGACTTCTTTTTAGAGACAATACTGAGTTCCTGGTGCTCAACCATCAACTCAGTGAGTACGATGCTATTATTACAGATGCAGGTGATGGTAAAAACAATGAGAAAAAGACCCAATTTGTAATTATCCATGAAGTGATGCTAATGTGGTGGAATCCAAACTTGAAATGAAGAAACTAAACCTCTCTCTTGTGCCTTCACTCAACGCATTTCTTCTTCTCTCCTCTCTTATAACTGGCCCTTTTCTCTGCTCTGAATGCAAATCATTCAGTCAGTCCGTCAAGCCACACGGGCAGATTGGGGTTCCTCTGTGCCAGGTTGGATTCAGGAAACATTCATCTTGTTGTTTAGTCTGGGCACCATGTGCTGGAGCTGGGAGGCCGCTCCCGCCTCTTGTGCACACAAGCACAGAAAAGCCCACACTGACAGACACAATCTGGTCATTCACTACTGTGGTTCATTGTTTCGGGGCTCAGATGCACAAAACAACGACGCTTCAAAGCTCTGTCGCTCCCGCCGTGGCTCAGGTGTGTCAGCATGCTGCTTTAATCACATAAGAAAGAATGAAAAATAGATATTGACTCAGAGTTATTTAAGCAGGTGCAATTAAGTGTATACAGTGCAATATTTGTATAGTTGTGTGTATGTGTATGTGCTCATGAATGCGTTTGGGACTCATGATAATGTGAAATGCCTTGACATCACTTTTATCCTGCATGAACAGGGCCCACTTTGACTAATCCCTTAGTGCTAAATCCTTGCATTGCTGAAAAGAGACCCAAACAAATGGTAAGGAGAGGCAAAATAAACCAAAACATTTGGGATTTAACAGTGAGAGAGCAGGTGAGGATTACACCTGAAGCTATTCACTTTGGAGTCTCAGCCCGTGCCAGTCGGCTATTGAGGAACCGATCCTGCAGTCACACAGTTAATGAGCCACCTGTGTGTCTTGGAAGACACCAAACTCCAGCAGATTCAGGAAAAGAGATTCGGTAGCTTCCTGGTCTGAAAAAATCATAACATTTTAAAACATTGGGGAGAATTAATGGTGACATTCGGTAAAGACGAGTCATTCCATAAAAACGATAAATTGGAAGAGTTGCGAAAACCTCTGTTATTCGACATGACATCTTGTCATATGACCACTACGGTATTTTATGTAATGAATATAAATATAAATACTTTATTCAAGTTATATTACATTTTTTATATTATTACCAAATTAAATTGTCAACTATTCATTTACTGTTTAGGTGTTGACAAATACATTTATAAGTGAATAAAAGAATTGCCCTTATATGTTTTCAATAAAAGTGCTAGTCATTTTCACTTCAATACCCAATTATCTTGGAGTGAGTGTCTTGCGGGTTCACAGTAGGTTTGATTTGGAGGGAATCTTTCCACCAAACTGATACAGAGTGCACCAGAGGCCTTGGCTGCCATCCACCCAGATCCCACTCTAGCCTGTGGACCAAGCTGCCTTTTACATATATTTAGCCTCAAATCATCCAAAGCTCTGGTGAGCTGCTGCTCTCTATTTAAAGCCAGTTTCATAATCTTCAGCAGGGAGGCTGGAGAGTTTAGCCGATGGCAACAATGGAGCCACTGGACTAGTATGTTCTCTGAGTCAGCGTCAAACACTCTAAAAGAGCATGAAGAGAAATCGTACTTAAGTTCTGAGATAATGACTTTACCGCTTTGAGAAGTGTCTGAAGATGATGACCATGCTGACATTATGCAAATAATGCGCAACACTGTGTATTTTACCCGTCACAGCTGACAAAGAGTCTGCGGAGACGCCACAACTCGTGCTCATAACTTAATGTAGCAGCTTGGTGAATCTGCCCGCCATTATGGATTTCTTGGGAGGAGAAGTTAAACAGCTATTGATTTAATAAATTAATAACAGCCTGAAGTAATGTGAATGTGAAGTGAGAGGTGTGAGATCAGGGCTGGAGAAGTGAATGTGGCACTATGAGGCCAGTCTGATTGTCCCGTGGCCCGCAACAACAGTGACAGAAAGGAACAATGAGACATAACTCACCCTGAGAACACAGCACGTAGGGTCAGAGGGGTCACATGACTGTGTTTCTGCCTGTCTGCCTGTCTGACTGTTGGTATCTCTGTGTTTGGGTGGGCACACAGACGTGCCTGAGTACAAGCGGCAGTATCCGTGAAGATGTGGTTAGACAGATTACATCCTAGAGAGATCGTGAGTGTATAATTCTGTGGTGAAGACCGGCCAGTGTTATTCAAGTGTCTTGTGTCTTATGTCTTCAAGTCAGACATTCTCTGAAATGTAAAGCAAAGAAAACGACGGCCATGACCGGGTGAACAAAGGTATCAGGGATTAACAAAGCAGAGTGCCAGCTTCAAAGTGAGCTTGGCTGTAGGCACCTAGGGGTTTGAAAAGTTGGCTTGTGATTTGAAGATCACAGGTCTGAATCTCAGACTGAGCAGAAATACCATGGTAAAGAAATATTTTACTGAAGTCAATCAGAAAAGTGCTTCTCTCATTCAGCAACTACTGTTCCGATGCCCCTGAGTACAGCTGTCAGTTACTGAAAGAAATGACAGAAGGAACAAAAGGATGCGTAATGCAGAGAAAATGCCTTCACGTTGCATTGCCTACAACCAACACAATGTGCAGTTTTCTGGAATTGTCTTCATTTTTCACAGCCTGCAGTTTAAAATATCCCATGATGGGTTGAGTTGAGTGTCATGATGTAAATTTGCCTACATTTATTTTTGCTGGTTGATAGCGTGTTTATATCTACATGCTAACTTTTCTTTAATCATATTAAAATGATAAAAGTATTTCTTAGTGCTGCAGCCATTAGTTGAAATAAAACAACTCTTTTATAAACTCTTTTTGCACTCTTCATGTTTTGGCAGCCGTATTAATCTAAGCGCTTGGAATATTAAGAAAGATACAAGCTCCAATACAAGCTCACAGGCAGGGAATATAACTAAGAAAATTGCCAAGGGCATTGTGTGATCAAATGCAGGAAATCTGAACAAACTATTACAAATACAACACAATGCCAATCCCACTGTGAATCAACACTCCTCTGCAGCTTTGTGCATCTTTATGGCTCTCACTGATACCCTTAACATAAAACCATGAGCATTTGTTCTTGGCCAACAAGTTCACAAAAGCCTATTGTAGATTATTTCACCAGAGACATTTTCAGAGAGGCGAGGAAATGGTGAAGAAAGTCAAACATCTACTAAAAACCAAAGAGACACCAGATATTTCTTACTACTGCATTATTTTATTGGTGCCACACTTCATATCAAATAATCTCTGACTACAGCTTTTCAGAGGTACAATTTTTGGATAATTGTGATTACTTGATCTAAAATAATACTAGACCAGTATGGTCAAAGTTAACAGTGATGCCAAACTGGAGCACATAGACTGTTTTTGAGCCAGTTAACATTTTTTTGTTATAACACTGAAGCCCTAAATCCACAAGAATCCTACCTGTAACAACTGGGTTTTGTTATCAACACAGTCATACCCTCTATGCACTTTGGCTTACAGACTTTTCATGCTTCTAATAACAACTCTGTGTTTGAAGACTACAGTGCTTTAAAGGACAATTTCAAATGTCAATAACCCCTAGTTGACAATAATGCAGCGCCACCAGCGAGTTTAGGCGGTGAACATGCCATGTCAGACTCTTCCTAATCAAGTTTATAGAGTAATACAAAGCATTTAGTTTAAATGTGTTTGAATCATAGGTGCACTTCAGTGCCGTCTGGTGCAATATAAGAATTATTGGTCTTAATATAATGCATTTAGAATGGCCAAGAATAATGAGACAAAAATATTTATCAGATGTTTTATGGAATGACACAAGAAAAATTAACAAATATGCTTTTCCCATATGCAAGGGTATTATAGCAGCTGTAGTGCTGCATCCGCTTTTCAAAATATATATTATGCAAAACATGTCTGCAAGGAATGTGGAGATAAAGTGGCCCTAAAGATATAGGTAATTTGTCTGTCGATAAAAACACCCTTTATTGCTACTCTGGAAAATGTTTCAACAATGAATAATTAATGATTGCTGGATGCGCATCACATTAACTGCCAGCTGTCGTATTGTGAACTGTGGGCCTCAATCAGCAACTTAGCATACCCTTCTTGACATCCCATTGATATGAGAAACGCTCCCTGTTTGCCTGTCTAAGGATTTCAGGGGATCACACAACAACAAACAAATGTCTTATGAAATATGCAGCGCTAAGAAACATTTGGTCCCGATCACAATTAAAATTCTGTCTCCAAGAGCACAAAGCGAACACCAGAGAGAAAGAAACAAAAATTAGTTTTGACTGTTTTATTATTACATCCACAGCATTTCTGTGGCTCCATATGGTCACAGTGTGAAGCTGCCTATACATCTACAAATAAGTCTGTGAAATGACAACATTGGAGTCATAGTGCCTTTACTATGTTGATATTGCCCCATGATTTCACTTCTATCTCTGTAATTTAATTATTAGAATGTTTCATGACAGAAAACCTCTTTTTCATTAATTGCCATCATTATTTCTGGCAAAATTTTGTTAAATCAACTGGACTTATTCTGAAGTGCATCTACTAACAAGCAGGGAAGTGTAAATTAAGGTGAAGAACACTTAACACAGTAATCACCGCAAGACAAAAATATTACGTTGTCAATCTCTTTTTTGTTAAGTGTTAAATGCAAATGTAGAATTTGTCATCTTCTATTTCCTCATAATGAAGTAATGTATTTAATTGTATTTTATCCAAAACTTGGAGCATTTTCTGAGTCAACTTTTTTGTTAGAGAAGTTAGAGACAGACAGGGCTGCAGAAATCACTTCAGAACCTCGAGGAGAGAAGAAAACTTGGCCTGTATGGGGTGCGGAAACTTTCAAGGTGTTCAGACAGGGTTTGGAGAGATTGCACAGGTCAGTGCCATCAGCCTAGTATCTGTTCTCTGAAAACAACCAGCCTGCACGAACAGACCAAAAGATATTTAATTGAAGAAACCAAATAATACTACACATTAACCAAAACTATGGTAGTCTGGAGGCCTGGCCAAACATAACAAAAGATATAGGAAGTCTGGGCCAGCCACATAGTGGGCCGTCGGACCCAGAACTTAGCCCCCCAACCTACCAACAGGCTACAAATTATAAACAAAAGCCAGAAAAAACTAGACTACCAGACCTCCATCCTCAAAAGAAAGAAACAAAACAAGAAACCAGAAAAACATGACACTGGAGGGTTACAAGGCAGCTCATCTGACCGAGAGAGATCTCCTCCCCCTTCCTTAAATAGGGGCCGACCATGGCTTAATTTTCCAGATTGGGAGCACCTGAAAAAGGGATGAAGAGAGACAAACAGGGAGAAGACCACAAAGCTGCACCGCCTGTTGTATAACCCCAGAATGGGTCCTGCCTGTTCTGCCTTATATTGTCTTTTTCTCCAGTCTCTCTGGTCATGAGAAATCAAATATTACATAACATGGGATGTTAGATAAGAGTTTCTGATACCTATCACAACATATTTACATTATTCTGCCGGGCGTCCTGCAAAACTATTGGCTGGGAAGGATCATGACAAACCGTTGTTTGGCTGAGTATAATTCAAAGAAACAATAGCAGCCAAGAAACACACTCTACAAATAATGGATGCAAACAATTGACTTTTTGCACAGCCAAAATAATCAGATTTAAAATGAATTTCCTCTTTTCTCAGAGCGGTATCAAAAGTATAGTAATAAAGGGATTAAATCCTTTTATCCTGTCACTCGGTTGAATGGTCTATTAAATTTGCTCCTATCCAGCTTTCACTGCTCCAAAACTGATAACATATTCACCCTTTTTGATTTAATTCTTGTGTTGGATTGGAATAAGTGCAGCAGGACTGGTGATAGAACCGAAACCAAAAATGGTGAGTTTGGAGAAATATTCTGTCACAAAAATCTTGTTTGCATCCCAGTTTTCTGCGAAGTATTAAACCTCCAGCTGTTAACATCAGTTCAAACCCCCCCCCCTCCCCCATCTCTCGTTCCCTCCCTGTAGCTCAGGATAAAATGCTGTGTCAGTCTCATGATAGCTTTAGCTGCCTCGCTGGAAAGCATGCATGTCTTACCAATGACTTCATCACACAGTCTAACCGTATTATTCCCCTTTTGAAAAATCCCCAGATTTAAGAGGGGGTGGGGGAGGAGTGCATGTGATCCCTGATCCACTGTTTCTAGTGTTTAATACTGTAAGAATGTACCAAAGATGCACAGAGGAACAAAGCAGCTGTCAAAAGCATCTCAGTGTTTCATATAGGGGAAAATAAACTTGGCAAAAAAGTGCAGTTTCTGGTCACAGCCTAATTGAACAAGCTGTGCTAACAAGGATAAAATGAATAAACGTCAAATCAAGCTGTTTGACAAAACCGCATGCAAGACGACTGAAACTCCAATGTGGGCATAACGAACCAAGTTCAACCTGAAATCCTATTAGCTGTACAGCTGGGGGCGCTACATGCCAGAAGCTATTGAACTCTGCAATATGGAGTGGAAGAAACTCCACACTTCTGTCAAAGGCTTAAGTGTTGTGAGGTGTAATTATGTGAGGTGGTAGGAAACCTGCTCACTATCAAAAGCTTAAGATGAGGGAATCCATATGTGGCCAGGAAGTCTGTTTTATTTCTAGTTGCAGTAAGTACACAGTGCAGTGCAGCAGGAATAAATCATACTCTTTTCATGTTGTAAACAGCACACATACAGCGCTGCTCCTCCATATACTGCACAGACATGTCGGCCTAAAGAACAGGGACCCTGAATATGTAAATTCTCATGCAGACTATCAGTACTATTAAAAGGTCAAAGAAAGTGTAATTTATGAAACAGGGATGGAAAAATACTATTAGCTGTTGCATTAGAGGCAAGAGAGAAGAAAAATTGCAAAGTCAGAGAAATAATTGAGGACAAAACGATAGAAACAGGTATCTGTGTTGTGAATTTGTCCCCTCAATTTTCTTGCCTTGACAGAACACACGCAACCAGGAATTTATAATTCAGTGCACATGGGCCCCGGCGGTCTTAATGGCTTCAGAGCAGGATGAGGGTACTCTCTGTATCTGACAGTCATTATGTTAACGATGACAGGCCGAGACCATGCCGAGCACATGCCAGTTACAGCATAATATTTGTCTGTTCTGGTGGCAAATGAGGTGCATTTAAAATTGACTCAATTATTTTTGGTTTAGCCACAGTTAGGCTGCACACGCTGTTATTAACCGGTAGAATATCGCAGTATCTGATAACAGCGCTGCGCCCTTTAAGAATAAGCACTCGGTGCACTGCTGCTACGCTGTTGATTTGGAGCACCGTGATATATATACCCTAATTCTATCTTTCTAATTAATTAATAATGAATGTGATTACATTGGCTTTAGGCCCTCGTTGCGGCTGAGATAAGTATAGATCAGATTTCACTGTAAACAGATGGTAAACAAACTGTATTACTTGTTTATTCTTTTCTATTGCATTTTATTGTATGTATTTTCTTTCATTTCATCTTTCTATTTTTATTCGTCATTCTGTATATTAATATATTCTAATGTAAAGCACTTTCAATTGCCCGAGTTGGAAATATATGCTGTATAAAAAAAGCTGCCTGGCCTTAATAAAATCCAATACTATACCATGCAGTAATGCATTCATTACACTCACTATCGCAGGCCAGAAGCAGCACAGCTCAAAAACATTGAGAAGCTCTCCTGACTCCTGGCATCCATTTATAAAAGCAAAACCACACACAAGCTACTGAGTCGCTAGAGAAACTGGAACAGTTTTCCTTCACAAATAAACACAGTCCAGATTCGGTGAGCAAACGCTGACACAGATGACATAGTTCTCCAACAGAGGCAAATGCCTGAGTTATCAGTTTCATATTTAGACAGACACTGAAAAGGGGTGGTGATTTCTCTCAGAGCAACAGTTGCATAGAGTGAATACGATTTATGTGTCTCAACTTGCAGGCCTGAAGTCGTTTTGCCCAAAGAAATGCTCACTCAGTGGTACTTGAGCAATTATTCAGTGTCCATGCATTGCAGCAGGTACAGTAGCCATAGGGCAGATTCTTGGGTAAGGCTTAGTTGCTGCTGGGAAACATGCTGTAAAAACGGTCGACAAAACCTCCATAACAACCACACAGGCAACTACAACTGTGGCTAAACACACTTTTTTTCCCACATCACATTCCACATGCACCTTGATTATCTACATGTTCATACATGCACCTGTCTGAAGTGTATATTGCACTCTCATCACTGCCATCGCCAAGTCAACATACACACACTGATACATAGATACACAGATGAACCGTGACCAGGAAATACCACTGATGCAGTCAAGTTTTTAGTAAATAAAAAAAAACTATATAAAAGCAAAGTATGAACCAGCTCTGTCTGCCATTTTTCCCCCCCTCCTGCAACTTTTTAATTTCTCTTCTTCATCTGTCAGCCTGTCTCCGCTTCTCCCAGGACAGAGAGAAAGAGAACAAGAGGCCTATACATCATTGAGATTTAATGCTGCCTCATCCTGCTCAGCGCTCGTATCACATGGTGTACATCATCAATAATCTTTACGAGCCAGCGCCTGGGCTAAAACAAAAGGGTAATGTGTTGCTCCTGTTGGAACCACAAACTCCCAAACCAGGACTCTCTGAATTTATTTTCAGTCTTTATTTTCTGCGTGTAATTGCAACACAACATTTAAAAAGGCCATTGAGAATTTTATAGGATTCTCTGGCTGAAAAGTGGAAACAGCTTGGAAACATCTCTTTTCACACAGATTGACTACAAGATAAGAAATGTTTCAGATATAAGCTGCTACTTGTACGCTTGCATGCATGAGTCTTAATACTGGATCACAGATGAAGATTCATCAACAAGCAGAATTGTAATAAATGAAAGTTTCTTTTTATCCCTGTCATTTGCTCAGCTGTGTGACTGTCACACCAGATACTGCATGTTCACAGGCTGTTGTCACTTTTGGTGTTGGAAACTGGGTTTTGAGGCACTGAAAACTATTATTGCAGTAAAGCGGCACCGACGACAACAGGGTAAAGTCAGGAAAATCCAAAATGAACATGGTGCGTCAGATATGCATGGTGTTTCTATTTTTGAATTTATAACTAGCATTTACTGAGCTAGAAAGTGAAGATATTCTTTTCCAATGTGGATATGACATGACATCAATTTCCCTTTACAAAGTTCAAAGATCAACCAAAAAGGAAACTCTCCGAGTACTCTCTCTGTCCTTAACAATGTTGCTTCGAGTTCCTTTTTCTGACCATAAACCACAACTATGCTTTCAAGAAATGCCCTTAAAAGCAGCATTTTATGCCCCGTCAGAGAATTCAAGACTCTGTTAGTGCTTCTACTGAGCATCAAATTCTTGTTTGGGACCTGACCTTAACAAAAAGGGTAAAAAAAAAAAGAATTCTATATTCTTCAAGCAGAGAAAGACCCACTTTAATCTCAAACAAGTGGAGAAAGAATGTGGTTTAACTCAAATCTCTTGACACATTTTTGGGGTGGTGATTGATTTCTCTTTTCATTGTTATCTATCTATATGAGTAATATGAGGACATTTAGCCACACAGTGTCAGCTAAAGGTCAGTAGGAACTAATCTTTTTCTAAGCCAGGATTTCGGAGCTTCACTTCCACGCCTGCCATGGTTTGAGATAATGAAAACACTCTCACAGTCTCTAAGTAAGTGACAATACAAGGAAGGAAAATAATTTTCCCAGATGGAATGGCACATTTCTATTCTGGTTTAGACCCAGAAACAAAAACAAATAAAAGATTAATAGCAGTTAATAGGACGGAGTAACAGTGTGGTAATTTCAGTACGTAAAGCTGACATATTGATGCCAGGAGTCTAGAAACTGCTTGTTGCACTGCACTTCATCCCTGTCTTCAGCCACATCACATGTCCTAATCATCTGACAGAGTGTACAGTGGGAGGTAGCTTCCCCGTGGTGGATCATGTGGTCCACATCTTCACACACATACAGTAAGTATGCGTGTGACTCATCCCTCAAACAGAAATATGTGACTAGACTATTATCTAGTCACATAATAGATGACTAGATAATAGTCATCTATTATGTTGACGTAAGGTTACAAAAAAATGGTTAAGACACATAATTCCAAATAAAACCATAACTTGTTAATACATTTTGTTGGTGCCCTTTGGCGTTTAGTTTATTTATGTACGCATTAAACAAATGAGAAACAATGTGAGCTTTAGAGGTGTTGGCAGACTTGTTTTCACGTGCTTCCAGCCTTTATGCTAGTTATGCTAATCGACTCCTGGCTTCAGCTCCATAGTTGGCACATACAGCATCTAACTCTCTGCAAGAAAGTGAATTAGCACATTTCCCAAAATGTCCAAAATTTCAATTTAACCTTGAGCTTAATTCTGGCAGAACATCTTTTGTAATCTGTACGCAGCACGGAAACAAAGATATTTGAATGACCTCACCCAAATATCTAATCGCAGATGATAACAGATGGGTACTGCCAGAAAACATGTAATATTAACAAAAGATATGAATGAAAAATCAATTCCCCTGAATCAACATGTCGATATGAAAGAAACAAACGCAGCGGTCGATTCAATTTGTATTGTCTTAACTTTGGAGATAGACAGACAGGCAGGCAGGCAGTCCAACACACACACACACACACACACACACACACACACACCACATCACGTTTGCCTGGAGGCCAAAAGGGTGTAAGAGGAGAGGTGGAGACATATTGATTTCTCTGTCAACTTTTTGAGAGGAAACCCTGAGGGAGGCCTTGCATCCGCTTACACCCTTCAGTTGGGTGAATTAACCACATTTATGCTTTGGGCTAGAACACACAAACACAGACATTACGTTAAATTGAAAATACAATCTAGTAGTGAGATGTCTGGTTTGAAGGAATTTCATGCCACATTTGCAGCACCGGCTTTGAAGACTAAGTGTAAGTGTGTAATCAAGCCAAACTAACAGAATACACTGGAAAGTAAATATGCAAAAGAAGAAGTCAGTTTGACTTCCAGAAGTGAAAACCTTGGGACTGGAAGTCAGGGTGAGCATTAAAGAGAAGGCTTGTGTTTTATCATTAATCTGACATGCAGACTAAGCCGATCCCCTCTGCTGTCTATCTTTGAGAGCCACACAGCCTCAGGAATCAGGAAGAAGCAGCATTGCCCCGAGCTACACCACGAACGAAAACACACACCAGACCCAACAGGGGGATTTACAATACACACTCATGAGTAGTCAGATAACTCGAGCTCTTTCTTCTTGCTCAGTGGCCCGATTATTGTCTGTTTCTGTTTGAGGGATGAGTCACATCCACTTCTTTTCTGAACACAGACCCCAGGTCACATGAACAAACCATTAACTCACCTACTCCCATGCTTTTAATGACTCATCAGACTTCTCCCCAGCCATCGGTACTTATTGACAAGTCTCAGACAAAGGCAAGTCGTCTCCCACAGCTGAGAAAATATCAAGGCATTGTCGCTTCCACCCTCTTGGCATTTGGAGGAAAAGTTCTCTGTTTGTTGTTTATGTGTTTAAAACCTAAATGACTTTAGTCAATAGAGGAACAAAATCATTGCCAAAACCTTAACAAAACCAAATATGTGAGTGGGTTAGAGGAACTGACGTAATGGATGATAAATGCTGTCCCCTTTTACTTTTGTTCAGAGACTTTAAACAGAGTTTCTTTCAGATACTATTGACACAGTCTGGTACATATCTCTTGCAACAGGTGTGAAGGATTTCATGTTATTCCTCAATCATATGAAAAAGAAGAATAACAGCTATAATGATAAGTAAATCATATTAATCTATACGGCGAAAGTTTGTGATTGCTCAATTCAAAGCAAGAATGTGTGCGTGTGTGTGTGGGGGGGCACACTTATAGACTTCAATTTGTTGGCTGAATCACAAAAAAGGAAAGTCTGGATAGTACAAAGGAACTCCCTCTCTAAAATGTCCTTTTGGCAGCGTAAAAAGCGCTTTCAAACCACGGCACAGCGAGTCAGAAACCATCCTTCTGTAACAGATATGCACATAAAAAGGTAATTAAAATGAATTTCTGAAGAATCACAACTATATATCCGTATTTTGTCATCTTAATAACTCTTGCAGTCTGCCTGATACTTGTCAAAGAAGAAAAAACCCAGAGAGACAACTGGGGGTTTAAAGAGTCACGAGAGGCTGCAATTAATGTAATCCTCACTCTTGGCTTCAGTGTCAAAGAAATGGGTGATCACATCCCAATCCTCAAACTCATTCCCATTACACTAAGCCGTTTTTTCAACTTTTTTACAAAAGGAAGTAAGACAGCATCTGTGAAAAAATACATAGATACAAAGACATAGATACACACCACTCGGACTGTTTGAGCAAAACTGACATAGTGTACATTGAGCATGTAGATGCCTGTAACACTTCTCTCGCCAATGATTCAAGGCCCAATTTACGCAGATGTCAACAGGTAGAAGTAGACATGTACATTAATATACTAGTTGGGGCATAACTGAAATGTCTTAATAACCTCACACTTGAAAACAGGCTGAAGCAACTCTGCACACACTGATGTGGCAAGAAATCTTGCAAACCCACATCAGGCAAGAAACAACATAACACAAGGGCTTGTGACCTTGTCTGGATGAGGAAAGAAAACGCAGACGAAACTTACGAAGCCCCTCCACCCGTTCTTTGTTTCATTTATTGACTCACCTTCTCAATCACCAGAAGGTGAGGTCATCCAAAAATCTGAGCAGTGACTTTATCTCAAGAGTATCCTGAAAACAAATCCTTGCATGATGGGGCACGGGATCAAAAGACACATATCATTACACAAGAGGTGAAATACTTAGAAGTCGATCTAGATACAAAGAGAAAAAAAGAGTCTGGGACATTTGGAAAAAGCTAGATTGATAGGACAGCAAGAGATAGGTTAAGTCCTTAACCTTTCCAGATGTTTTCATCAACTGGGTGGCCTTGCCCAGTTGATGAATGTTTAAATCTGGCTCTTTACTGGTGAAGAGTGAAAGCATTAAAGTTAGCCTATGTAACTTTTTAGGGAAGAAATAACACATTTTTCCTCTTACAACTGGAAAACTGAAGTAATACAATGCACTATTTCTCCATTCAATACACCAAAATATATTTAATATTCAACACAGAGGTTTTGCCAATACAACCTTACTTGGTCTGGAATGACCAGTAGCTTATGGTGTCTAATGTTGGCTAAATTTAGAAAGACATTACTGACATAGAGTAAGTTTACTTACTTGTTGACTCTTCTTTTCTTATGCTATGTTAAAATATGTTTTAGCGTTTAACATTATCTCATAATCGTCAGTGTTTGCTGTTCAACAAATGTTACGTAGTCTCACTTTAAAGTAACTGAAGAGCAGAGGAAAAATACCAAATAGCTAACTTTAACTGATCAAAAAAATGTATTATCCCCAAAGGGACACTGATTTGCAATGCAAACAGAAAAAAAAGACCTATGCTATATGACCTTGTGGGCCTGTGCACAAATCAAGGCCCATATAGAAATGTTTTTCAGAGTTTGGTGTGGATGACTTCAACTTGACCTCAACCCCATCCAACACCTTTGGAAAGAATTGTGCCTTAGCGGCCAAGATCGGTGCCCGACCTCACTAATGCTCTTGTTGCTGAACGGGAGAAAATCCCTGCAGCCAGGTTTCAAAACTTGTTGAAAGCCTTCTCAGAAGGGTGGAGGGTGTTATGGTTTCAGAGTGAGATGTTCAAATATCACACATGGGTGTAATGTTTGGGTGTCCACATGCTTGCTGCAATAGAGTCTACATAATAATAAATAAAACAAACATATCGATGCACATCCAGGATGAGAGATGCCAAAATGAAAAGGTCAAAATGTTGCTGAAAAGTGGTTTGGTGCAATGTCATACAGTATCAAAAGAAAGCTGAACTTGAACCTGTACTTAAAACTCGTATTATACCCTCTCTGGACAGAACATGTCCATCGGATTGCGCTGTCGGTGGAAGCTGCCACTTTTAGACTGAAATTGGGCCCTTTGGCAAACAGTAGTCAGCTCTGAAGCTTTCACACAGTGGAAATGTCACCTGTCACACGCACTTATCGTCTGCCAGTGCAGTGTGCATCAGCTCTGTCTGACCCTGTGGGCCTGTGCTTTAGCTACCGTCATGCCCTGTAACTGGCATTAGCCGGGGAGATGGAGACCTGGCACGGTCTGAACCCCCTGCATTAACAAGCCTTGTTTGTATACAAGCCATAAGTGGTTAGGGAATATGATGAGCTGCCCATTAGCCTGCAGTGAAAGGGTATTTAATTGTGCTGGCCTATTTAAAATCCAAATACTTAAGCAGCACATGGCTCCATGTAGCCAACAGCAGTTCCCCAAAGTGAAGACCTTGCATGGCATGTAAAAATAAAGTGTTATATATCAAAGGAATGTGGAACCAGCCCACTGTATAGCTAGTTTCTAGAGAGACTGGACTGTTGGAGCACCGCCTTTTCAATGTAGAACTTCAAAGTTACTGTCCATAACAAGAAATGTACAGAGTTCTGGTACACCAGACAGAAGTGAAATGCGGAGACACAGTTCATTTATTCTTTCTGATGGCCCTTTGTGAGTTTTTGCGTATGTGTGTGTGGGCGGCAGTGGCATCTTTCAATAACTGATTCAACTGCTGTCACAACACGACAGAAAAAATAAAGGAACGAAGAGCAGAAAGATATAGAGAGAAACAAAAGTGGAGAGGGTGTTAGAGAGAAGAAAGACAAAGAACCACAAGAAAGTGAGCAAAAGAAAAGTGATGAGCGAGGGAGGACATGAGAACAGAAGACAAAAGAAGAAAGACATAGAAACACAGACTGTAAAAACAGGGGATGTATCACTTCCCATGTCCTTAAATGAAGACTTATGTTTCATTAAAATGTTATGGTCCTATTTCAGATTATTTTTTGGGAGGAAAGTTTATTTAACTCTATGAGTGTTATTTCAATCCATTTTTAGGACCAAATAAACTGAAGGCACACTGACCTAAATCTCGAGAAGTGAATCAGCTCTGCAGAAGGACCATTTATTTTTATAAAGATGAGACTGGAAGTTGCATAGACAAGAACATCTGTTTTCCAGTACAAACCTGCCTCCTTGTAACCCATAACCTGTCTTTACTGGAGGGAGGGATTTACACAGACACAGCTGAAGACCTGTTGATTTCCCAGCATGCCCTGCTCACATTCCTGACCTCCTTCTGTCACTCTCTTACTTGACTCACCCGTATTGCCTACATCTCCACACTTAAATCCCCCTTAGACTTCCCAACTGCTGTCTTTGAGTACAAGCTGAACAGTCGAGTGTGATTTGAGAGTGATTGACAGGAAACATTTCAACGGATGGAGGAAAAAATGTCCGGTCTGTCAATCAGACTCTCAACAGCTGTACATGCACCAAGTACACATATTCATCCTTTGAACAGTCTTGGTCAGGTTGCCTTTTAGAGCGTGAGATGACAGTGACCTGACAAAACCATGAAAGCTGGCGCCCTGCAGAGTTGGGAATGTGGTGAGAAAGCCAAATGGGAATGATAAGACCACTTGCCTCAATCTCTTGGCGCCCATTTCTTAATCTGCACCCCGCAGAGACCAAGGCAGTGGGAAAGTGACAAAGATCCTTCCTCATTCATTTCAATGAGACCAATGCATTGGCACAGACCCATGGAAACACAAGGCACAAGGCTATGCAGAATCATCCCGCAAAAAACATTTGAACTAGGTTTTGTCACAATTCTTTGCAACATCTTCAAGCAAGGACTTATTTTGGCCAATCAAAGCAAGTGTACATTACTGATAGAATAAAAATGAACAATGTAATTCTACTGTTTACAGTCTGAAGACGGAAAACAAAATTATTGCCACGACGAATTGTAAAATAGTATAAATTGCTGTGCAATGTTTTTGTGTCTGATGAACCTCCAAACGCATGGATTTGTTCCTCAAACTGGACCTTCTGGATTGTCTTTCACCTCGTCAGCCACATGTCCACCCTCAAGCAGACACTTGCATTTTTTAACAAAGTCTTAGTTTTGCTCCGAATTCCTGTTAACTGATGATGCTTGACATGAACATCCTATCCTTTGCCTAAGGACAGGAAGGAGATCCCAGATAACCCACGAAGACCTAATCCATAAAGCACACAACACAATGAACGAGCATTACAGGGGACACACAACAAGCAGAAAAAGCCTAATCCCCTGCATGCTGAGCTGACCAGCAAATGATGAGTCAGAAAATGAACCATATCATAATAACCAGTTACGGATAAAGACATTTGATTTACATCTGAACTGATTCTGAACTGAACAAGTTTCTCATGTGAACAGATCACACAGACCAAAAGATAAACTGGATTCAAGTTGCCATTCGGATTATCAAGTTTGGTGCATTACTTACTGTGCACAGAGCCTTGCTGCGGACTTGAGGCTTTAGGTGGGCTGATCCTGCTCTTAGGAGGGACCATGTCCATCATATTGGGGCTCTTCTCAGCTGGACTCTGGCTGGAGGCCTTAGTGTCAGTCGGGGTCTCGCTCTGTGCTTTGTCCTGTGGCCCAGCAGCCCTTAAAGACTTCTGTCTGCTCAGGATACCATCGCTACCTGCCCTCATCAGCTTTTCCCCCACGCTCAGCACCCGGGCTCGACCGGCCGCAGTGGCCGTGCCAGGGCATTCCTTCCTGGGGGAGGGCAGTTTGGATCCGGCCCCCAATGAGGGGGGGCGGGCCAGCCTGGAGGCTTTGGACATCCTGCAGGTCAGCGGATCAGAAAAGCTCTTCAGTCTTTCTCAGCCAGTGTGACTGCAGCTGTGTCCTGTGGGCGATCCAGGGTTCCTCAGCTCTCCGTGAGTGTGACTCTGTGACTCTGCAGCTCCAGCGTGTTGTGACTGGTGCAGGTAGGTTGAGAGGGCCAGAGGGAGGGCACTTTTGGGAAAGCCGGGAGGGAGGCGAGCTGAGGGTAAGGGGTGGGGGGTTGGTAGCTCCTTGAAAGGTGTTCTCTACTCCTGGCGTGGCCTCCTGGGATCATCCTCCAAAGCAAACAATGTGGGTAAATGTGTGTGTGTGTGTGTGCGTGTGTGTGTGTGTGTGTGTGCTAGCAAATCGGTGTATGTGTGGACAAACCTGTGGAGTGACAGGATGTGCTGTGCCAAATGCAAACAGAAACTCAGGTCTCCAATGTCAGCGCATTCCGGCTTTTTAATCCCCTCTCTGCCTCTGTTTCCTCGTCTCTCACACTCTCGCGTCCATCCCTTTTTCTTTTTCTTTCTCGTGTGCTCTATCCTTCACACACACTCATAACATGGTTGTCAACTTCTCTCTCCTACCTCATGCCTAATAATTCTTTCCCATGTTATTGTCCTCTTGTGCCTTCCCTCTCCTCTTCTCTTTCGCTTCGGTTCACTCGCTCTTCTTTGCTGATGCTCAGCGGGTAACCATTCCAGCACTCTGGCAGGCAGAGACCAGAGAGAGAAAGATTTAGAGACAGCAAGAAAAAAAAAGGGGGTGGGGGGGCACGAAGGAGAAAGAGAAAGTGCCGGCAGAGGCTTTGCGGAGGAGCCCTTGTCTTCAGGTGCAGCTGCTCAAGCTGTTCCAGATGTGCGTGCGGCGCTTCACGTCATCAGCCGACCGCTCAGCGACACTCTGGTACAATCACCTCGTCCTATTTTCCCCACTTCCTCTTTCCTAATTTTTTTCTCTGTCTGTCTCTTGTCCCTCTAGTACTCCTCACATGTGATGAGAGATTCTGGCTACCAGAGACAGGAATGCACGCACACACACACACACGCACAACAAGCCCCTCACTCACTGGTGGAATTTACAGAGAATTAAAGAGCGCAAAGGAGGGGAGCGTTACAGCATGTGTGTGTATATGAGAGACACACAGGGAAGCTGTTCTGATCTCCTGCACAGAAGACATCATCCGTGACAAGAAAAAATAGAGCAGAAGTTGGCTGAGAGAGAAACAGCAAGGAAGAGAAGATCGGAGCTCTTCCTCTACTGTCCTCAAAAAAAAAAAAAATCCACTTCTCATCCTTAAAAAAACGAAACTTCTCTCATGAAGCAAAAACATTTATTCTCTTTTCGCAAAGTGCTTGAAACAATTGTCTGGCCCACAGACATTTTCTCCACAGTACACAGAGATCATTGCCAGAGAAGCACTGTGAAGTATGAATCGTTGTTGGTCGGGCAGAAAGAGCAGAAACAACAACTTTGATCCATTAGAGAAAGATTTTATGACCTTTTAAAAAAAGAAAAGTGTGAACCAGTCTGTTTTATGGTGCACAGACACATTTTGCTGACACAGACCAACTCTGGAAAGTAAACCACGATCCCATAAACTTGTTTAATTCATAAACTCGGCCGACAGCACATCCTACTTTGAGCTCCGCGTCTGTGACACTTGTGTAATATGGATACAAAATGGACACGTGATACAACGCACAGAGATGCCACTGCGTGCTTACTGACTAAACACCAGAAAATGGATTACAGCGAGCAGGAGGATCAACCGCAGCCAGGCAACACGTTATAAAAGAGCAACAGTCCACATGGACTGGACCACAGGCTTAGTTTTACACGGGGACACTTTCTCTCCCTGAACTGGTGCTGTGCCACTCGGATATGTTACATGTGATGCCATGTTTTATCTACGGCCCTGTTCGGAACTGCACGGCATGCTTACACACTGATGTGCATGTTAGATGTAACTTACATGTGCGCTATCTGTACAGAAGATTTGGTCAATGTCTCCATAGCAACCCCCCCCCCCCCCATCTCCGTGATTGCCTTTTAGACTACAAAGCCCTGTGAACACGATGACAGCCATCACTGATCGTATAGATATGAAATATTAATCATATTGCTACATATCTGTATGGCTTTAGATAAAGAGCAAAGCAGATTGACCTACATACTTTCCCAATGAATTGTTCGCTGGCAAAATCGGAGGGCTAAGAACCTCATGGGAACCGCTGCATGTCTGATGGATTTTTGAAAGAGAGAAAAAGTAAAAAAGATAGAGAGATTTCCATAAGATTAAATATTAGAATTGTGCCAGATTATATTTGTGCATCACCAGTTTGGCTGAGTTCTCCTGTGTTTACAGCATCGTAGTACTAAGGATTACGTCAAACCTAAAAAAAGGTTGACCATGACCAAAAACACAGACTCCATATAGAGTAGGTTTCAGCGAGTGAGCGAATGGTAACTCTCTCATACTATGGTTATATGGTTATTTGTGTGTGTACATGCTGGGAGTAAATGAAAGCCCTCTGTGTGGATTGGATGCCTCCCAGGCTTTAAGCCAGTTCCAAGTGAACGGCAGACAAACAGCGGGAACTTGGTTCAAAGACTTTAAATAACATAGCATTTAGGGATGGATATAATTTGAGTTTCCTAATTAAGCCTGTGATTTTGTGCAATGTGATAGATCATAAAGTACGTCTATGTATCAAATAACAAACCCCGATGTCGAAGTACTATCCAGCCATGGCATCCATTTGCATTTCAAGCTAGAAGTGGAAAACATCCAACCACCAAGTATTTCAACTTACCAAAAAAGAAACTTGTTAAAGATGATTATCTGAGGAGTTGAAACTGGCTCTGACAACGAAGACCTGAATGACAAAACTGCCACCCACAACTGTCTAAGCAGCTATAGCCCTGGCTACCACCATGCCTCCAAATGCCAAAGAGCCAATTACCGTTTCATTTTTCAAGCAGCGAGTGGGCAGCTGGGGATTGAGAAGTTGTTTAACTGTAGGATGGAACGGGCGATTATGGAAATGTGATGGTACAGAAAATCCCACAAGTTCTGGTACAGTTGCTTATGGACCATAAGGGTGTTGGAGGAGGGGCTGTTGGACATGACGGAGGGTGGGGGGGCTTAGCAAAAGTGGTCTGAGTGCCTCTGTGGTATTTCTCTAATTAACTGACTTTTCTGTCTGAGGGTTATTATCAAACTGGGGGCATAGGTACAAGTGACTCCCTTCCCACTAACTGAGCTGAGGCCAGTGTGGGTTGGGCTGTTTGTGCTGTTTGTGCAGAATCTGCCTACAGTTTTCCAACATAAATATTTTGATGTTCACAAGAATGCTTGCCGCCACTCAAGCTTAGAAAAAGACATAGACTCAATACATGTGATACAGTTTACAGCTGCTATAATTAATATTTGTATTCTGACAATAGATCGCATAACCATGCGTACGTGAAAGGGGTTGCTCATAGCGATGAATCCACAGAGGATTATCACCGTAGGATTATAGCGTCTTCCAGCTCACTGTTTTGACGACCTGTAACTTCATTATTGTTGTTTTTTCTATGTGCTCTCAATGCATAAGCAGCATTAAGTGATTTCTTTTTAAGTATAAACCTGCAGAATCCAGTAAATATGGAGCAAGATTAGTATGTATTTGGAGTCGTTTTTCTGGCCATAAATATCAGCTATTGGCTCTTTATCAGCTAAATGCTCCACTATGTCCACCAGCTAGACAATAACTTTGTCTGGCTGCCGTTTGATGCTGGACAGGTGGTGTACAGTGGGTTCATCTGAGCTTTTTTACTAGAAACAGCTGCCTGTTGCAGCTGGAAACGACGCTGAGGAGAGTGAACCAAAGCAGTAAAATTGTGGATCACAAGACTCGGGTGGTAATTATTTGTGGATTAATCACTATGAGCGACCACTTTCACATACACATTGTCAGTCGATCCATTGTTAATATAAAAATATTGATTATAGCAGCTGTGACCACCCAGTGACTGGCTCTTGATGCAGCAAAATAAACACAAAGGCCAAGTTTATACAGGGCTTGTGGTGGGTTGGGGGATTTGCGAAGCAGTTGGGGGGGATGGGTGAGCTGTGTACCTCTCTGCTGAGGATTAAGGTTGAGTTTGTTTTCCAAGCCCTCGGGGGTTTGTTGTTTCTTTTCCTACATTCCATCTCAGCGCTCCCTCCAAACCATATCATGAGTCATAACTGACTGTAACATTCACTCAATATCAGACGCTGAATCAGTTACTGAAGGCACACAAGATCCACAGAAATGGACGTATACACAGAGTTAGCATTGAGCATGTGGGGAGCAGTACTGCAGCAGGTTGGGGATAAAAAAGATCGTGTTTGAGATCATGTTGCAACTCTCCCGCTTCTTGCTTTCCCGTTATCCTCGACACGATGCATTACACATCGGGACAGAAATGCCATAAAATAATATTTTAATCTTCAACTTATTGGAACTTGCTACATCAACTAGAATATATTGAGTTGATTTTACATAGAAAAGCATATCACTGAGAGGCAAACTTAGCCAAACTTGCAGTGAGGTTACAGTAAAACTTGCATGTTCCTCAGAATCACAATTTCTCACCCTAGCAAACAATCTATATTTCATCAGACTTTTTAATAGTTCACAGACTCTTGAAATAAACATCTGAATCTCTGGAACACATACTGTATCTTAAATTGGTCAACAACGACAAACTGTCCTTTTTCTTTACATAATGAATTCCTTTCCTCTCCTCTGTAGTTCTAGCTGTTGACTACTCCTGACTCCCGGGTGAAGAAAAGTGATTCAAAGGCAGAAAAGAAGTCTACGAGACTCGCTGACAAATGGGACCAATTAGTCTTAACACTCAGCTGCTCCCTGGGGAAAGCCACCCGACATGTCACATTATCTGCTGCATTAAGTCGCAGTAAATGCAGCACTGATCATGGCAGAGGGGCTGCCACTCATTCAGCTGGTCAGAGGAGACGATGGCCCGGTCAGGAGAAGTGCTGTCTCTGCCATTATCATCCACTGTCGCTTAAACACATAAGATTGAGTCTGCATTGTCGACTCATCTGCGCTCTAATTAAACAGAACAACATGGCATGAAGTTATAAAGTTGGCACCGTTCCATTTCCAGGTCTCTTGAGTATCAATTTAAAAGGACAATACAACAGCTTTTAGATTGTTTGGAACTTTAAGAACAGACAACTAAGAATACTATTGTGTGATCATGCTGTGGAAATAAGCTTCTAAAGACTTGAAGGATGCTCCAGGGTGCAAGAATTGATGATCGGCTGCCAAAAAGCATTAAACCGACAAACTATGTTGTTGAAAATTCAAATCCAGAAGTATTCAGTGAGTGCATGTCTCTGCCAAGGCTGCAATATCAACTAAATTTGTTATTCTAATAAAAGAAAATATTGAGAAATTGTTATTCTGGATCTGGATCTTGATAGATAATAACAGGATGCATTTTGTAGCTCATGAAAGAAGAGCCAAAAGTACAATCTAACGACATTTACAAATACTGTTAGAAGAATTATTGGATACATATTTGCATCCATACCCACACCACAAACTGACCATTGGTTCCGTGGCCAAATTTCATTGAAATCTGTTTTCCAATATTTGAGGTATGATGCTAATAAAAAGGTGAACAAACATGACACTTCAGAACAAAGTCATGTCGTCTCATTTTGGTGAGCTCCTGTCCCTGGAAATAAGTAGAACCACTTCTTAACATGAACCCATAAGTGGATTATTGTAACAGATGCTGAAAAAGAAAATGTTTACCCCAGATGTTCTCACGGTCCAAATGATGCTGAGGCAGCAAACAGCACAAATTCTAATGAATAAAGAGTCATCATTAAGTTGTTTTTGGTGAGAAGGGATTCTGCATGAAGCCCCGCAGTCTGTGTCATCCTGCTTTTTTCCTTTCTATGTCATGTCTCTGGGGCCCCCCTGTGGCCTTGTGAATCACTCCGGCTCTTTACCCTCAATGGGCATTGACATGTGAGCGGTCACATGCTCAAAACCCACACACGGTTTGGAAACGTCTGCCTGAAAACTCATATTTTCATCCAGTTACCCCAGAGGCAGTGGCTGCGCATTAAGCTCACAGCCTCATCCTATCCTTTAACGCCTCAGCATTTTAGGAGAGTTTAGCTTCTTATCTGGACAGCCTGTCAAGTGTGTTATTGGAGGCAAACTGAATGCTTCTGCCTGAAGTGTATAAAGAGGATATGAGGAGAGACAAACCACCTCTCCATTCAGACTGATGTAAATAAGAGGCTTCTCCATTTTCTTTATGGCTTATTGATTTTTAGTTCAATGGCTGGCCGCAGGCAGAAACAGAGAAAAGAGATGGGGGGGGCGAAAAAGACAGAGGAGTAGTTACTGAAATTGTGAAACAGCAGCAGCTTTCTGGGAACAACAACAGCAGCACATTAATAGCACGTCTACACCAGGAAGCTTATAAGAGTAATGCGAATAAGTGGGAAAAAAATAAATCTGTATACGCACCCCCCACACACTAACACAAACACACACACACACAAACATACAAAAACAAGCTGCACAGTGTGTCATAATGAAATCAGAGCCCCTGTGAAAGAGTGCTAAGATACGTACTGTAAGATAATTATATTGACAGGATTTTAAGGTAATTATTGGAGTTTTGCTGTGACATCGTTTTCTAAGTAAGTAATAAGTAACCAAAACAGTGCATGTATGAGCATAAAAGGTTGAAACCTTTTCTGCTCATACGTGGTGGGAAAACACAATGAACGTATTCCCATGTTGGGTGAACAATCTTTTAGTATTACAGTGAGGGAGTCAAGTCTGGGCTGCTTTTAGCTCAAATACATATTGCCAAAACATGCACAGCCAAAACATTTACCTCAGCTCAAGACACAGAAAAAGGTTAATATATTAAAATAAATGCTAAAGTCTTTCCATGCATGAGAAGAAGGGGAATAGTTTTTTACATACGAGATATCTAAAAGTCTGTCATTTTATCTTCCACCTGGTCGTCTTCAGTGGAGCTGATGACGTGAATTCAAGAACACAAAGGCATACGAGAGTATGAATTCATGCACACACCAACACCATAAAGACCTGCTAGATCTTGTTGTTAGCATCATGTAAACAGCTTGGAGAGCCAAAGGAGCCTTTCAGTGATTCATATATTATGGAAGAGGAACGATCTTGTTTTCTGTTCTGGAACAGCTGCGACCTTGGATTTCGTCCTGCTCTTTTCTCCTGGAAAAAAGGGGAGATACTCTCAAGTGAATATTCAACATATACACCATAAGGTCCTGCATGTACTTAATAAAAAACACCCATGTTCCTGTGCAGAATTCACGGTGTCATGTTTAGAAAATTAGCAAAACTGGCTTGTGATTTGAGCCACTAGGAGGCAGCACTATTAGAAATATGTATGGAAAAATTGAACTGAAACCTACTGAAATCCTGAAAATTACAGATGATAATATGAAGTACATGACATGTTAAAACACAATTATAACAAAAATGAAGTTAAAAGCCTTCATGAGGAAGAAATTTGATTAAACTTATTTTCTCATAGCCACATTTTCTTTAGTTTTTTCTTACTTGTTTTCTGTTTCTGAGTGTTTAGCTTGGATATCTGAGGCAACTACAACAAAATAAGATTCTTCTGCTATTATGGTACAATTCAGGACAAATACGGCACAGAATCTCTCTTTAATGTAAGAGAAACACCCCATCCTGTCTGAAACAATAAAGAATCTGCTCACTGAATGATATGAACCTTAATGTGGTCAAGTATAAATTCCTCCTCAGTTAACCAATAGTAAGTCAATAGTAAGTCATGTTTTATACTGATGACTCCCTTTCTGCCGTAGAAGACGTAGAGTACACGAATTTATGCTCATTTGTGAATTTGAGCCTTTTATCTAAGCGCTCTGGGGGAGGGGTTGTGAATAATCTGTGTGTGTCTGTATCTATATCTGCCCCTGTGCATGTGTGTATGTGTAGACATGCTTGCCAAGAAAGTAGATTTTCAATGGAGGTTTTCATGGCTTCAGTCTCTAAATCAAGCTGACAGCTTTCAAATGACTGACTATCATCCCCATAAATTTGCATACTTTCACCGGTGAATGTCGCTCCACTCAACATCACAAATGCACCAATCATTACAATTATGCCATATGTTGTAAATCCCACTGAGTTGAACTGCGTGGGACACATGATGGGAATTTTACAGTGGCAGAAATATGTCACTCATAACTCACAGGATAGAGCCTTGTATAAAACTTCATTTAGGTTTTCTCAAAGTATGACCTCATCCCCAATGAATTCTGTGTTGCCATAGTCTATTAAAACCAGTAATTAATTTCAAAGTTCGATTTAATCTCTATATCTTTATAACTTATGTCTGTGCGGGCAGGATAGATTAGTCCAACCAGCCATGTGATGATCTACAGATCTTCATTAATGTAGAATTTCTTTCACTCCATCTCTTGCGGATCTTCTCGGATGGGAGATGACATACGAACGTGAATGCTTTTCCAAACCCTTTGTCATAAGGAAGGTTGTGGGGATGAGTTTAAAAGAGGTGACAGAGCCATGTACTCTACTGGGCTGAAAATGGCTTGGAGCGGGCGTTTTTAAGCCGGTACCGATACTGATATTTGTGAAGATCATTTAAACATATGACATAAACATTTGTGATATAGATTCCTTACAGTCACTAAAACCTTTCAAAGTATTTATATAACTTCAAACCACTCGGCTTCTTGCTTTAAACCAGTGAGACGAAAGCAGGCAAAATGAAATAATACAGAAAATCTCTCAGCTGAAATAAACAAAAGTGTTCTAATTTGAGTGGAAATGTTCGTGTTCACGTAGGACCCCATAGCTCACGCTATCTTGGGACCAAGATATGTACTAATTGGAACCTTTCACAGCGGAACAATTCAGTAGTAGTCCACACTACAACCTATGAAAAGGCTGCACTTTTCTAAATGCTCTCAAACACCTTTGGCATTTCTGTACTACAATTTATTCTCCAGTAAGCTAATAATGGCCATAATATTAGCCCAGACAAATTATTTGTCTAACTTTATAGTACACACACACATCTAAAAGTAAAAAAATGTAAGTGTCTTGAGAGATATTGAGGTTTTGAGTGAGTATGATTCTGTGTGTGCAGATCCAAAAGTCCCAGTAGCGAATGAGCAAGAGCGGGAACAAAGCAACAAGTGAACTGCAGTGACAGCAAACACCAGCATTCATGTCACAACAGGGCGTCCTCCAAATGCACACATAAATGCAAGTAGTCAGGCACACATACACACATGCACACACACACACACGGTCACAAAAACACACAAGGCTTCAGTCAGCAGCAGTGATCTGCTGAACCAACAGCACAGGCCGGGTCCTGGGAAAACACAGGACAGAGATAAGCATCTGACACAAAGGGAAACAAAGTGATGAAGACACACAGAAGGGCACACGAGGGCACTAAATACGAAACTTGAAATAGGGCTGGAGTAAAAATAAATCAGGGCTAAAAGGCTGTTAATGATGAGGGGACAGATGCAAGACTGAACAGATGAAGGATAAAGGTGGAGGAACTGGCGATGTAAGACGTGAAGCCGTGCTTTACGGGTGTGGTCTCAAGACAAAAGATACAGATTCTTTAGCTCCACTTCTCTTCATTATGCTATGGCCCAAATGCTACTCGAATAATGAGCTCCAATCTTTATGGCTTTCCTCTATGGCAATAATTCAAATTAACAGTCCAGTTCCTCAGCTAGAAATAGCATTGACTTGAGGTTAATTGCAATAAATTGCACAAGAAGTAGCGGCAGGCGATTGCTGACAGCTTAGCCTATGGGAAACAGAGAGTAATGTCTAAATTTACTGTAGGATGAGTTATTCTCTTGCCGCAACATCTGGTGTTTATGTGCTCGATCTCAGGCCCACAGGATTTCTATGAGCGTCATTTCAAAGTTTCCATAACGACTGACTGACAAGGGTACGAGGTCTTGCTTGACAAGAGTCAATCACATCCACCAAGACTCTGCTGTGCCTGGTTAACAAGGAGTGCGACTCCAAAGTGCAATGACACCACAGTGGGTCTTTGTTTCCCAGAGATAATTCATCAAATATGTCTTTTCAACAGGAAAGGCAACCTAACTAGAGCACTGGCACACATGTTTTAGATTGGCCTTCAATTTTAGAACTTGGGTCAGGGGTTTGTCGGGCCCACCCATCGTCTGACATCTGCCCTGACCCTTTGCCATGTCACAGGTTCGTATACACACATTTCAGTGTTCGTGTCCAGTCGAGACTGAGCTGGACCCCCTTGGGTGTGTTTCCTGTGCAGTGTCGCGCTCTCGCCCCCCCCCCCCCAGGAAACACACCTCCCACTTCCCCAAGGTGCTGATAAAAAGACTTCAGAGGCTCGATTCATCTGGGCTAAGGCCTCCTTAATGAACTGATGAACTCACTCTGAGACGCAGAGACGCTCTGGGTGCTGGAGAGGTTGATTAAAGAAAAAAGGGGGAGGGAGAGGAAGGGGAGTGTAGAAGGGGAGAGAAGAGGAGGGGGAAAAAAAACTCCTCTCTTAAGGTAGACCTGGTCCTTCAATCCAGAGATCCTCCAGAGAAGAGGGAGGGGGGAGGGCTTTGGCCAAAAACCCGGAGTCTGATCCTCATTAAGAAGCACAAAGAACATCAAAGACCAACCCCAAACCTCTATCAGTCAGGAGCACCCACAATCCCCAAGATATTAAAACTCCCGGGCGCCATTCAGTGTCATGTTCTGAGGCAAGGGCTGGGGCTCGGGTGACTCAAGGGTTGGGAGACTTCAAGGTCCTGAAGGTCAATAGAAAGTTGGTGCTAACTTCTTCTCAACTCAGTGACTGGCGGCTGCTGAATAAGCTTTCAGCTGGAAGGGGAAAAGAATGGGGGAGATGATGACTTCTGGCAGCTGTGGGTCGATAATGATAACCAGCAGGTGTGAGACACAAACACATTTAAACATATTTCAAGTTAAAAACACAAGTCTCCCTACTGACCTACAATTGGGAGCTCACTGAACCGGTGGAGAACATTGTTTATTCAGTGTATTCATTATTTAGTGTATTTGCAAGTGCTGTTTCATAAACTTCAGACAGTAAGTTCAATCACCAACTGTTCAGTCATATTTGCAAGAGTCACTGGTCAGCTTTGCTTTCCAGTCACATGTATTCCCTCACTTTGAAGTTGTATCAAGGTCAGGCATATGAAGAATATGCCAAATAATCCTTCCATGTCTTCCAGTAAAGTTAAGAGCCACTTTCATATAGTACTAGCACTTATATGAAGGTAGAACATCTAAGGGTGCTCCCAGTGACTGTTGAAATATGGAGCCCGTGCACAGGGACTGAAGTGCATACTAATCTTTATCATGGTTATGTCTGTTTTCACTTTTATCAGAGTAAAGACATGAAACTAATTTCCAAGAAATGGGGCCTCCAGACCACACAAAACTATGCATGCTGGGAAATATGGTAATACACTTATACTTCTCAAAAACATCATTTGGTGAGTTTAGTAAACACTTGACATGAGACTTTAAACCAAAATTAACATATGGTGGTAAGTTTTAAAATGCCTGAAAATATTAACTACAACTTTTAATATAACTTGACTTGAAATTGATAACCTGCATTAAGTTGAAGCAGCATTAACTGATTGTTTTGGTCACTTGGGGCACAAGAACAAGCTATAAACACAACACGGACATAATATCACATTATGAAGTTGTTTCTCATCTACACCTCTAGCAGTTTGATGACAGCAGCAACAGAGAACCAGTACAGTTGTGGGCTGTAAAACCAAAACAATGAGCTGAAAGATGCTAAAATGCTCCATGTCCTCCAGAGTCAGATGATAATTCTCTGCGGGTTCGTCATTATGAGTGATGTCCTTCACTGTACACATGGTCTGGGCACGATCTGCTCCATTGATAATGTGAAAGTATTGACAAGTGCTGCTTTAAGTTACAGATTAAATCAGTTGATTTTAGGGAGGAAATAGTATTTGTACAGTGCAGGTTGATCTAACAGTGATTTCACTAACATTATGTGACAACATTGAACACAATGTATAACATGTTGGCCTTTGTGAGAAAATCACAGAATGACCAACAATACAAAAAATCAAGTAAATTCCCTCACAGATTTACAGTTACACTATTGCTACCTTATTAGCGGAATTTGTCAACTCAATTGTTTCTCAAGAGACATACGTAAGAAACTATGAGTGCATACCGCTTTGTTGTGTTGTGAGGAGAATATAAATGGTGAGTATACGTTCCACCCTGGTGGTCCAACATGTACAGCTGTGCAGACTCACATCACAACAGCACAGACTGACTGAAGGGGCTGTTTCTATCATAGACACAGCAGGCATCAAACACACACAGATAACTCCTCTTTCATCTGGCCGTGCTGGGACATGAACGCAAAAAGAAAGCTTAAAAACGCCCAAAGGCCAAAAGTCAGCACAGTGCAAAAACATTCAACAAACTGCAGATCCACGCATGATGCTCATACGCTCAAACACACGTATCTGCCTGCCATTATTTAAGTTTACAAGCAGCTATTCTGTAGTTAAAAGTGACAGTTCAACTGAAGATAGAGCAAAACCCACACTCTAATTCATCTTACTTAACAAACTGAAATATCATATCATTAAGCTGTTGTTTTATTCATTGTGCACAAAGGTTTTGCCAACGTAAGCACTGTGAATCATAAGAGAAGAGCATTCAGATCATTTGTGGAAAATCACACAGCGCAGTGTCTGAAGGTTCGGAGCGCCAAAGTATTTTTTAGGCTGACTAACAGAGTGATTGAACAAGAGAAGCAGAAAATAAAGGACCTTGCTGACCTTGCTAAAAGGTCTGATGATTGCTGCCCCCTCTTTAGACTGCCAGGCTTGGCCATTAAATCTCTTACACAACTGCTGGCCTTTGCAGTGGCTCCTGACAGCCAAGTCTGCATCATCGCGGCGTTCAGCTTCACATACATAACAGAGAGGTGGCACATCATATTTGATTGTCAAATATCACTGAGTCTCACCTCGACCACAGCAGCTGTAAGAGCTCTGATAAGCTAAAGTGAAAGGTATTTTAAGCTGGGAAGGGGCTTGGGAAATGGACGATCTGACAAAATCATCACAGCAATCAATCATAACAAAGAATCTCTATTTAGTGATTTAAATGTATTTTTCGTTTCTAATTGGTAACATTTCTGCAAAAATGAGAAGAAACCAGATTTCTGAAAGCGCCTTATTCATTCTTCAGTTTGAAAAGATTGGCCAGAACAGAGAACGACTGGATTTAAATGTGGTGGGTGGCTCTATATAATAGAAAAGGCTCTTAATTAAAAGAAAATCCTTTGTCTTCAGAGTACATTTTGGCTCAAAGGATCAACAGCCGTTTGCTTGTGCCAGCACCACACTTATTGGCATGCTTGTATTTCATAGACCTTTCAGGGAGTAAAGTGGATTAGTCCAACTTGACCTGAAAACTCACAGGAAGTGCCAAAGAATTTACTTCACACAGCAATGCCTATATTCACTTCCTCATTTTCACACAGGGAATGCTTCTGATAAAGGTTATTTTTATGAGAAGTTTGCTGATAAAGCAATATATCGCTGCTTATTCCGCCACTCATTTTTCTCTCTTATCATCAAAAATAGAAGTTGCGACCAGTTTGGATAATTGCTGTATGACTGCAGCTGAAGTGTTTTTCATTAGTTTGGGGAGAAAAAGTAGCGGCTATAAGGCGCTGCAGTGTCATCACAGAACTTCTCAGCAATTTCTAGATGTATGCTTTTCTCCCACATACCCTTTGCTGTGACCGCACCCAATCAGTGGCGTCCCTTCCACTTATAAACACCCACTTGTTTCCTCGCACTAAACCTCCCATTTATCACACTGACAGGAGCGGGTTGCGGTTATTGACTGGGAGTGGATTCTTTTCCCATCCACAAGCTCAGTTATCAAATTAGATACTGAAGCAAAATGTTTGGAATGTTAAATGAGTGGTGTCAGATGGCTTGTTTTCTAGCTAAGTGAGCATAAACTACTTGGAATCAGGAGGGGTTCCTCAGTGTATTCAGTGTGTTGCTGAGAAAATGTCTTCAGGCGTGTGTGTGTGTGTGTGTTTGGTTTCTATACCTCTATCATTTATGTTGCATTAAGTCTAAGGAGTCGTGCGTATAAGCAACACATACTTTCCACAAAATTTGATTGGATGGTAAAACAACATAACTTCAAGGCTCACACACGAACATTAACACACACACACACACACACACACACACACACACATACATACAGGCAGATGTTGCAGTCGTTATACATATTTCTTATAACTTAAAGGAATATTTTGACATTTGGGAAATACACATATATGCTTTTGGGGTTGCCACTCCAAGAAATAGTCCCACACATAACTCTGCGTAAGGCCACAAATTGTTGTTTTACCCTTTTGTTTTGGTACGGATTAAACAAACAACATATAACTAGTTAATTAGTGAGCTTTAGATGTTACTTTTGTACAAAGCCAGGCTAGCTGTTTTCAGTGTGATTTATGCTAAGCTAAGCTTACCGGCTGATACTCTCATATTTACCGTGCAGATATGAGGGTGGTATTAATATTGTCATCTAACTTTCACCAAGAAAACTTTGGGGAAAAGTCCCAAAATGTCAAACTATTTCTTAAACATGGAAAAAATTTGTTAAAAAATGTCTCACAATGAGAACTGCAGACACAGGAGTTCTTTTGTTTAAGTGTGTGGGTGTGTGCATGTGTTTGTCTAGGCCGACCTCTGTGGCAGTGACCCAGATCTTTTGATTGATTTGTAAAGTCATTAAAATCACAGCTGGCGAATAAAAGACTCAATGTCGTCAGCACGGAGTTTGAAGATAAGCCTGAGATAAGCCTAATTATCAGGTACCCACACACATATGTACACACACACACACACACACACACACTTAATATTAAGCATCAGCGCTCGTCCTCACTCACATGAACGCTGCCTCCTTTTCTCCCCCACATACCTATTTGATATTTCCCTTTGAACATGACCTCGCTGCAGCATCAAAGCAGAGGCTATTTGACTTCTCACTCATCTGTGTCCAAATCATTTTTTTTCCTCCCGTTGCACCTTTAAAAAGAAAACAATGTCATCGGGGCTAGCATCATTAGAGCTCGGGGGGGCAATGCAGAGAGTGTTATTACACCCACAGAAATACAGCCAGATTGTCTCTAATCACCAATAAAGAAGCAGATATCTCAAGACCACTGCTCAGGGGCGGATGAATGACTACTGTGCGGAGAGCTGTGGCACCCTTCGGGAGTCATCATTTTAACAGTGTATATTCCCATCTGTGTATTATCAGCCTTAGATCCTTTCAGACTTGAGACAACTATAAACAAGATAGCGTTTGTTTACTCCTCAGCTGTTTCCAAAGGCGACAAAAGAGCAGCGGTGGGAATGACGAAGGCTGTGGAGTCTACGGGCGGTTTGAGTGAGCTCCAGTTCTGCAGCAGCCAATGAGACGCTTAATGTGCCTGGTGCTGAGAGGCCCATTTGTCACTTGTTGCTGCCGAACAGATGAACTTCATTATCTCCCTCTTGTTCACGTAAGAGGTGGTGAAAGTTTGCACTGACATCGTGCGCTGCTTTAGTTCTACTACCGATACTTTGTGTCCTCTTCGGGAAGGAGCTCATGAGTGGGAATCAATTAGGAAAGAAACGCAATAAAAAATAAAAAAAAGAGGAAAAACATCTGGTTCCTCTCCACATAGCACCGGCATCCCGCTGCTGAAGAGGCAGAGAAGTCAGGAAAGGGTAGATTATTCATTAGGCACGCCGAGACCGAGATGATGATTCAACAAGGCCACTGTAGATGGTGTCTAGCCACAAGACACCATCTACAGTACAGTACATTACACTCTTATTGTAAATCTCTGTGATGTCTCATCTTTTTTTTGGGGGGGGGGTCTTTTCAAAATACCATCTCCCTTTGACATCATTTCTCAAGAGCGACCTTTACAGTATTTTAACTCTCCTGTCTCACAAATGCTGGATAAAGGAACAAAATGTCAGAAGTCAGAAAATAGTATGCAGTGTTTTGTTTTCTTTTAAGAATAGGCCAAAGAGTAGCAGAGTGTTTTCGCTTTCATGAGTATGTGACTTTAGAGCCGGTGGGTTCCTATTTTTACTACCATAAATGACCTTTTCAGCACAATAGTCTCAATAAACTCAAAGCCTTGACAAAGAAACTATAGTATAATAATGAATCAACGCTGGCTTCAAAAAATATGTATAAAAGCTGAAAGAAATTAAATTGAAGGTGCCTTTGCAACCAAACCTCATGCAGACAGGCTCTGTGATTCACCGGAGTCTTATGCTTGAAAGTATGATCCGCATTCCAGCAAGTAAAAACAAAGTGGATATCAATTCAAGGTGACTGACTTTTATCAGAGAGCAACATCCCCAGTTAAAGCTAGAACAACAACAGGAGATTGCTACTGGGCCGAGAAGGCCACAGCGTACACTTAAATCTTTGTGTTTTAAACTCAGTGGGAACTTAAGAGCCCTTAAGGGACAGGCTTTTAATCCGCTGTGAAAACAGCTGTTTAGCTGTCTCAGGGGGGCTTGGCTATTTCCAGAAGGATCATCTCAAGTGCCTATCCACTGTTATCAGCATCTTCAGTGGGACAGACAGCCAACCGAACGCGGCATTTCACACCTTCCGACATTGTACAGCAACTCCCTAAAAACATTACATTAATAGCAGTGAGTGAGCTATGTATAGAAGATATGTCTTATGAAATTAAGGCCATGCTTCATCCTTACCTTCACGACTATTTGACTTGTTTTTCGGGGAGAATTATAAGCTGCTAAAACAGCCCCCACCCCACCCCCCTGTTTCTAGAGCTTGACACTGGCACAGACACTGTCTGCATTCCTAAGCTAAACACAATCTATGGACTGCAAGTATGATAGCATGCAGCCATGTTTATTGTTTCTCCTGGACATCCTGACAAAGAGACACTGATAAGTGATAAGTTACAGAAATGTAGTCTTAACAAGAACAAAGTGGAGACTCGTCCGATGTGAATGATCTGATGGAGTCAGCGGCACTGCAAGGTCTCCCATTCATTACGATATTATGACTGTTGGTTCCTCAGTTTGTTTTGACCCTTTTCTTGTGTAGCACTTTATGGTGAGACATGCAACAAATAATGCAAAGTGTTTGTCTATTATTCTAGAGCTTCCCATTAAAAGGGAGGTCAGGCAAGGTATTTCATTTGAATATGCAAATACGTTTCCCTTTTTAAAACACCCAAGATACCACCCAGCTGTGTTAATTGAGAGCTGCAATCTGTAACTTTTCACACGTTCTAACAATAGCAGAGCAGAAGTGTAGCGCCAACAAGTCGTTTAATGTGATTTTTGTTGGCCTGCAGGGGAAATGAATGTTGTCGTGATAAATAAAAATGCGTGCCAATATGTAATTTACTGCGGTGATGAGGTGATGACGTTTTCTGGACAGGACACCCGACACTTCTCAATACCACACAGTATGCTTGGAAATTGATACCTATCACAGTAAATGTGCTTGTTTGAGTGTTTAAACATATGATTTGTTTTATACTGTATGTCATTATCTCCTATTATTTGTATTAAAGTATATATAAGTATATATATTCCATTATGAAATTCAATTATTCTCTGCTGCTTGAAGGTCACACTTCTAAGTCAGGCGTCCTTTTGATGATCAAACTTGTTGCGTGACTAATCAATGAATCGACTAATTGTTTGGGCTGTAATTAAACCAGCATCATATCTAGACTTAATTGGTCATCATTATTGATATCATCTCTTTTAAGTAAAGACATAAAATCATGCATAGAAAATGCTTGTGTATAAAAGGCAAAGTGACGTTCCAGACCACAGAGATATGAAGCAGATGGCTCTCGAAAGGGAGTCTGACAGATTATGACAGACTATTTGATTAAACTGGCTCGTGGAGAAAGAGACACGAAAGACTTGAATTAAAGGAGGAAGACTTATGGAATGAAACTACAGTAACGACATCAGAGAGCAGAACTTCTTGGCAGAGAGCAAACCAACGGGGGCTCTAAGCTGGTCCATGTGAAGATCAAGTCGGTGATTGGGTTGGATGTTAAAGTGCTCCACCCTCTCTTCATGAGTTACCAGACTGATGGGGGGGAAGGAGAACGCAGTGTCTTCACTCAGCCATCCGATCGAGGCGGCGTATCCTCCTCGAGGGACTGCTGATATAACTTTCACAATTTTGCTGGAAACCTGAGATGATAAACGTCAAGGCTCAGAGTGCAGCTGTCCGGGATGCAGAGCAGCTTGCTGAAAGACACATCACTGGTTCGCACGTCACTGGCGAGGAACCGGGTGAGAGCTGTCCTGGCTCTTTGCTGGGAAAACATGACTCTACGACTCCCACTGTGACAACTGTGAGCTGTAAAGTAACCGCTAAGGTCAGAATGGAAAATGAGAACCTGGTGAAAGAGATTAGGAACAAGGGAGAGACATGCCCTTCTTCAGGTAATCCAGAACACAATGAGTCAGTGAAGCCCTGATGTGCTAACAACTTGACCATGTCTTTAAAGGCAACTCCACACGAATGCAACCCTTTTCTTTTTGTTTCTTGGCCCTCGATTCACACTAACCCAGCGTTTCTCACCACTGAAAATACAGATTTCCATGGTTTACGGTACATTTAGCTTTTTGAAAGTACTCGCATACAATTGTCAACCTTTCACGGGCATGATGGTACTTAATAACTAAGAGACAGGGTATGATAAAACCAACACTATTACCCACACCTTCTCTCTCTCTGTAATTCTACAAAAGCAGCATTTAATACAGACTGAGGCAGGGAAGTTTAAAGTAATAATGTGTCATACTTTTATCTAATTCCCCTCCTTTTGCTGCTATACAAGATTAGACATATGACTTGTTCATGAAACGCTTTACATTTGTTTTACTGGGGCTTTCCTGGAAAACCTCCGGGACACCGAAACAAATGTGTTTTCCCCTGCCAGCAGCAGCAGGAAAATAAACAGCGAGGAAATGTTGCTAGTTAGCATGAGCAGCGACAGCCACCTTGGCTAAACAAAAAGAGTATCGTATCTTTTTAGCTGTGAACTTCTCACAGCAGAATCCATGATGCAAATACAGCCATTGAAACAAAAATGACCACGAACAGCCCGTCTAAATGAAGAAAAGCCCTATAAATGTCCCGCAGAATCCACCTAGAGGATCACAGAGGCAGCGCCGCGCTTAAAATGTGACATCTGTGGGACTGAATTTCTCTGGCCACTTTTGCTCCAGAGACGCACAACTGTACACACAGGAGTGAAGCCACCTGACATCCCACATGCGTCTGCACACAGGGGAGAGGCCTCACAAGCGTCAGCTAAAACCCAAAGAACTGCTCGTCGTTTGAGACAGAAGTCCAGTGCGGAAACACCACAACAAAACACGGATGTTGCAGATCACTGCTTTTACTCAAGTAAAATGAACAGCACCACATCAGAACTGGCTTCCGTCTTTACATCCGACGTAGTACTCCCTCTGGATGAAACCAAGATAATTAGCTGTTACAGCAGATCGAAAATAAATGGATTGATGGATGAGCCACTGCGCTGTTGCTACCCTGGTGCTATTTGTATTTCACGTGTCTGATATGATGAGCGAATGAGTATTAAAACTTGCCTGGCCACGATCCAGGAAGGATTGTGAGGTCGTGTGCATCAGCGTGTCAGTTTGTGAGCGGGTACATCAAAGAGACAGAGAGAAAGACAGAGACGAGGCCGAAACTTGACCCCACTGTTCCCTGCATCTGGACAGCTGAGTCAGAATGTGTGGTTTGCTGCTGAAGCTGCTGTTCTGTCCCTCCACACACCGACCCTGATCACCTGATCTTGAGCCGTGCACAACATCCGTCCCTTCTCACCCTGCTGCCCACATGCATGTTACAGACTGACTGTGACAACAACAACAACAAAAAAACACGGATCGGAACAGCTGCCATCGTAGATACAAATACATCACAAGCTTGCACATGCGCCATCATAGAACCAGAGTGTACTGTAGATGCACTCCTCTGGAGGGCTTTGCAGCAAACTGGCAATTTTCCACTGCGTCCTCGCTCACGTGTCCCGTCACTCAACCTGTGTCACCATGGAGATGAGCTCAGCTTCTCTGTGGCTAATGCTGTAGTGCATACACTGCAGCAGAGGCAGACACGGGCGACACTGTCTCGCCACGCACGCAATCAGCAGCACGTCTTGAAGCCATCCACTCGTGCAATCAAAGCACAAAAGCCAGGAACGCCTTGCTCCTGCTTAAGAGCATTAAGAGATGTGTTATACTTTCAGACGCCGTGCGATGCAGCGAAGTGGTCAGTAAATGCATCTCAAGGTTCAGACAGAGCACCAGACGTGTTACACTCACTGAGGAGTAAAAAAAAAAAAAAAAAAGTTAGCAGCAGCTCGTAAAGGGCAACTGCCACTTCAGATAAGTGTGTTAAGTGGGGACCGAATGGGATCACACCACCGATGCACATGCAGAGCGCATCACAAGTGATGGGTCATCACAACCTCCTCACGCATAAGGAACACAACATGTGACAGCAACATACATGAAGTGAGTAATTATCACATGTCCTCAGACATACGTTTTTCTTGGAAATTGGAAGACATGATAAAAATACAAATAAAAACTTACCTTTAATCAGCTGGGGCTTTTGTTTGCCTTGTTTGCATTTTTTATGTTAAATTCTTTTGCCATGTAGAGAAGAATAATCATCTAATCCAAGGTTTATGGAGGACAACCGTTTCCCTAAGTCAGCTGAGTGTTTAAAGCGTGTATAATTACTTGTAACATCATGGCAACATTAAGCCAATAAGCCACATGAGAAAAACACATATTCCAATGGGGATTTCTATGTGAACTTATCTTAAACGTGCTTTTCTTATTATTACAAAACTACTACATATTAAGTTACAATGGGATTCTTGACAGCTAAAGAGGGGAAATAAAAACTGAAGTTTTCCACATGCATTAGTGTTGTAGAGTTACTGGTGAAATCAAGGTCAGCAAAGATTTCAGCTCAGTCATTTTCCTTACTGTGAAATTTGGGACTTCCTTTATGATCGTTCGGAGGAAGGTCCGCGAACTGCACCCGGTGTCCCGACATGTCCGATACCGCGTCTCGGGTCAGAGCCGATCTCCCGGTTTGTTTCAAAGTATCCGGTAACTTCCGAGCACGCGGCTGAACAGACCCGTGCGTTTGTGCGCGTGGGAATCCTTTGACAGAGACGCGCGGTGGGGGCCGGTGTGAGGCGCAGACTGTCGCTGGCTTTCTCTCTCCGCTGCCCTCCCTCCGTGTGTCGGTGCTGCTGACTGCGTGCCAGTACTGCGGGTGATGCAGCCCGCTCCCGCTCGGTCCAGTAACGTGACCCTCACCTGCCCTCCGATCCGAAGCCTTACACTTTACCGGCGGGGAGGGGCGCCATCTCTCCTCCCGCATAAAAAAAAGAAAAAAAAGGAGATTTTTTAAAAACTTTTTATTTTCTCCCTAATGTCCCCACGACTGCAGGGTTACGTCATCACTGTAAAGCGGTTTTATTCATAATAACACCATCATAAAGTTGAAGTAGGAAGCTGGATATAAATATACTGATATTTCACCACATGGGACGTACACAAGTTGCCAGTTTTGAAACAGTATCGAAAGAGCTTCGCTGGGCAATCAACTAAATAATTCATTCAAACTTTCGAAAACAGCCTTCCACAATGTCTCCCGTCATTTATTACTCATTTTTAGAAGTCAGAGCAACACGAGGCTTGTTTCCCTTCACTTTAAAGTGCAGCAGATCGGATTACCACGTTGTAATCAGTTTAAAAAGAAATCCAAATTCCTTTAATAATACAGTAACTGTGTCAGAGTGTATATGGGGGGCTACAACGCCACCTAATGGAAGAAAATTGCAACGTTGTTGTCAACGGGCCGGCATCACAGACAGCACCGGGCGGCAATTTTATGTAATCTGGCAACTATTGTTTCACAAATGACGCCACAAAGTGTTAAATTAGTTTCTCTGTGGCAAATAAACTAACAAAAAAACGATCTACTGTGGTCAATTGTAAGCCTGCAGGTGATTGGTTGACCTGTATCTTCCAATACATAGGATGAAATCTTGACCCACAATGCAATGCCTTGAGAAAGGCACTGTACTGGTTGACAGCATCTTTTGGGAACATACATATACCGTATTGCCACGTGCAAATACTGTCTGACCAAATGACAACCAAAAAAAAAAAAGATATTCTGAATGTTTATGAAAATATTTACTGAAAAGTGAAAATAAACTGAGAAAATATGTAAAAACAATGTAAAATTAATTTTTTTTAAAAATACATAAAGAAAAAAAGACCTGCACACAATATTGTCCAAAAGCCTAGGAAACACACTAAGTTTTTGAAGTGGTGCTGGTTGTGTGCAACACAGTGTGACATTGTGAAGGAGGGCGCTGCTAGTAATGAGCCTACATGGAATCATCTCCTGAATCTTCAGCTCCCCTCAGCTTTACAGTGAGATGCAGCAACTTTACTGTTTAGGTTCACTCTCACTGCTCTCTTAGCATAACTTTCAGAAGCAGCGGGCAGCTTTTTCTCAGTGAAAAAGCTCTAAAAACCCACTTTACACTATCTGTTCAGCACCTAACGGCAGACAGATGCAGTTAACGACTTGCTGGTGAACACAGTGGAGCATTTAGCAGCTAAAGATCCAGATATTTCCCTCATGACAGACCAAAAGTAGTAAAGCAAAGAGTAAATCAGGTGGCCAGGGACTCCAAGTGAATGATAGTGTTGCCCCAAAACTGCTGGATGTGTTAATAAGCCGCTGTTGCATCAATATTAAAAGGTGATGATACTGTATGTCAATGTTGTGTTCACGGCGTGTTTCTGCTCCCCCCAAGTGGCCAAATGAGAAAATCTGTAATTGCAGATTTGAAAATAAAAGTACGTAGGAAACCAAACAACATAAATCCACAAATTACAGTGACATTGCACATATTGAACGGTGCAGCTTCCAGAGCTTCCACCTTCCCCATGGCTGCGACACGGCACATCTCCCTCGTGATCTGCGTACTGAGACCGGTCACTTAATACGCCGAGTTCTGCTTCCTGACCCCGAGCGAGAGGCCGCGGGCTCCAGGGTCACTGCGTGGAACACGTTTCAGACACCACTTTTCACTTTAGGACAGCAGGGAGTGGAGCACTACTACCGCACACAACATCTTCACATGTCTCGCTGCAGTCTAGTAGAACCTAGAGACAGTTAATCAATCAATCAGTGAGCGTGTAAAATAAACAGGAAATCGTTGCAAAACTTTATTTTGAAATGTTTTTCCAAAAGCCTATAAAGAAGTGGAATAATAGAAAAAGAACCATTTAACTGTTCTCACAGACGCAAATTAAACTCTCTGGACTTGTCTGATAGGACTTTTTGTGCAAAAGAGAGTTTCTATATCAAACAATGAAGCTATAGTGAAAAATTGTCAAACCAGGTTTTCTCTGTAATTGGCAATGGCCTATAAAGCAGAAACATTATAGAAAAATAACCGGTCTGACAAGAACAGGCAAATAAATACTGTATACTCCAAAGCACATCTATGTACAGCAGCTGAATAGTGTTAAAGAATTCCAATCATGTCAACATAACCCAAACTGTCAAGAAAACACACTTTCAAACACTTTCAGAGATCACTGCCACTAATTTGGCAACGCTGACATTTTACAAAAACCAAAGTATGTGCACTGCACTACCGGTCTCCCACCGTATAAATCTTATAAAAAAATAATTTCAAGCATGTAGAAACCAAGCAGAACGATGTGGTTCTGCATTTTACTGTATCAGTGTGCGCTCTTCCATTTCTCAACATACAGCATTGCTTTCACGCACATCCGTTTTGCTCAATGTACATTTTGGACAGCGACGCCGCCATCGACTTTGCCAGCTCCTCGTCTCGCTTCCTCTGCATCTGCGAGTGCCTGCACCAGTCCTCGTACTCTGGGTTGGGGAGACATTTGTCCAGGAGGACGTCGTAGTGACCGTTGCTGAGCCAACTCAGCCAGATAGCCCGTTTGGACGCGTCCTCCTCCCCGAGATAGTGCACCATGGTGGAGACGGTGGGGCTCTCCGAGCTCCCCCCTGTTGTCAGGTGGATGTTGACGTTCAGCATCTGGCTCATGGCGAGGAGCTCGGGGTACCCCGCCCAGGCCCCGTCCTGCGCCGCGTTGATCAGGAACTCCCCGACATCCCCTTCAATGATGGGGTTGAACTCATCCAAGTGGTCAGCGATGTGGTGCACCGTCTGCTCCCTCAGCTCCCCGTGCCTCGCCTGGTCCCCATACATGGCTTTGCACACAGCTCTGTACAGACAGTTGCCGTCTGGAATGACGTGGTACCTGTATTTGTGCCTCTCCTGGAGGTACTTGTTTTGTTTCTCCACTTCAGCCAGGTACCGGGCGACTTTGTCGTTGTTGTCCACCCCCTCTCGGCATCTCTTCGGAGGAGACTCCTGCAGAACGCTGAGCTCAAAGTCCCGTCTCTCGTCTGACGCCGGAGCAGCTTTGCCACAGCTCAGGTCACTGAGATCTTCCTCGATGAGGTCCTCGGGCCGAGCCGGCCTGGAGGACACTGGCTCCTCTTCGTGTAAGGAGGCCCACCCGTTGGTTCTGAAGGGGGGGACTGTATCATCTTCACTTGCATTCCCAACCTCCCTGTTGCTTTCTTCTAGTCTGCCTCTACAGATGTTGTTACTGTTGAAAAGGTGATTTCCAAACAGCTCTGGGAACAGCTCATCCGTCCCATTTCTCAGGAGGCTTCCACCATCACGCGAGTCGGGGGTGGATGGTTTGATCCTGGACTCCCTCGTGACACGGACGGGCACAGACCTCTCCACGCCATCGGGTCTGCGGATTAATATTTCAGCAGTCGACGTGAAGTAAACAGGCCTCACGGACGGAGCCTCGTAACACGAAAACGCGGGCATGTTTGCGGAAGATGCAGCCTCTCTCACCGGATCCCCGTTGGACGTCGAAGTTGCGCCCGCTCGCGTAAGTCCCGGTTCGTCAGCCTCGGAGGGACTCGGCGCTGTCCCGCTCAGACGCTCGGAACCAGCCGGTAAAGTTATTGTAACTTTGCGAGACGACCTCGGGTAGTGTGTCAGCGCACTGTTGTACAACTGCATGTTTGACAGAGTGCTTTATACCGAACGCCGCGGCCGCGCTGTTACGGAAAGATGACAACAAGGTCTAAAAATACCCTCCATGTCGTCAACAGGGAAGTTGTAGGGGACGTTTCCACGGTCCCGAGTCGTGTTATCACTGGCACGCAGAGACGAGGAGACCGTCCAGTTTAGCCTTCTTGCGTCATTTGCTGTCGGGGTGCCTCCCTAATTTTAGACTTTGAACTGTTACCGGACACCGTCTGCTTTAACAGCGTCAGGTCAGACGCAATGAAACCGAGAAGTGTTCCGTTTCAATGTTTTCAAAATAAAATCCATATCGATGAACGTAGTTTTTTTTTTTTCTCCCAAGCTGTGTTCCGGATTCAAAATGTCATTTGTAATTAGTTAATAATTAGCTTTATAACATCAGATTTTTTAAACACATTATCTTAGGGCCAAACTCATAATATACGTCGTACATTAAAATTAAAATCAGGTGCCCATAAAAATCTATTCAGTAGCCTAATTCATGGTTTCAACTGACTTTTTATAGGCTCTATAAGAAATGAAGTTGTGTGCACTTTTTTCACTTTTGCTTTCACATACACACATTTAGAATAAATAAATTTAATAACTCGTGAAGAACGTTTTACTGCATATTTTGACATTTGAAATGTGTTATAGGCCAATGTGCATATGGTTGTTTATTGTTATTGTTGTCTATGTTATCTTTGTAACCTAATCTAGGTCAAGTGTGTATACCTCCTCATGACAATAAGATGATCTTGATTGTGAAAGTTTGATAAACTGTGGGCTTTGGATTACTGTGCAACCACGTGGTCACTCTTTTCTCTTCTCCTTTCTATCCAACTCCAGCCCAATAAAATGTCAAGACTTTATGTTTACTGTGATGAATAACTTCGATCATTTTGACGTGTTTTTCTTTTTTCTAAATAATTAGTAAAAAGCAAAGCAAACTGGCTATGTGGAAGGTGATAATTCTAACTTTATTTTGAAGGCAACATCGCCTAATGTCCGGTATCGCTCGTGCTGTCACTTTACAGGACCTCCACTTTCAGGTCCTGACTGAAGCGGTGCATCACTGTCTGACCACAAATTAAAAAGAATTTGATGTGTCACAGTTAAATAAGTAGAGTGATAGTGTGTAAAGATGGCACGCGGTAAAGTGGGTCATTATTCTCCTTTTTTCTTTCTGGAAAAACAACAACTCCTGACTCCTTTGCCTATTTCTCCTGGATAAAGTGGAGTTACTGAAGTTATTTCCAAGCAAATGAAAACGCTCATCAAAAAGGAAATGGTGGACAGTGGCAGCGAGGAGGAAAAAAGTTTAATTGAACTTACTGAATTTCAGTTACTTTGATTTTTGTGAAATTAAATAATTATTATCATTTTTTCCAGTGGATTATTATAATTATTGACGTATCATTATTTAGACAGGACATATTTTGATATTGGCAAACACCTGTCACAGCAGGCTGCTGCATGCCAAACCTGCTCATATGTCTATTTTTAACACACTGACAGTTTCAGCTTGTCCGCTTCAAACAGAGCAACGCTGCTTGTGTTTGGTAAGAATGTGAGTGTTTAATATAGACATTACCTCAGTGGAGTCACTTACAACTGGAGCTGTGAAGTCAAAAGAAAAAGCATGAATTAATATGCGTTATTAACTTAACAGTCATTGGGTTGCCCATTAAAAAATAAATACAATTTAAATCAAAAATATATGAGGCGTTTTGATAATATAAGTACACAATTTACCAAATTATTATTTCTCCTGAAGAAAGGCTTCACTGAAATCAAGCACTAGACAGAAAGCGAGGCAACAGTCAAAGTAGCTACTCTACGTGTGAAATAACGTCATCACGTAGTACGCTACAACAACCACCGGAGGGAGTCCGAGGATCTTACGTGTGTCCAGCGATGGTGCGTTCATGTGAAGTACCACAAATGCACACACGGGGGCGACATTTAGCTTCGCAGAGAGCGGACGCACGCCAGTCTGGAACAAATGCATGCAAAGAGGCGACGCTACAGCAGCTGTCGCAAGGTTGTGTGCCGCATACAAATGAGGGAATTGATCGTTTCCTTCGCTATGCTGTTGTTTTTAGTAACTTGAACTGGTGCACTAACCTCCAGCTGGTACAAGGTCGGCTCGACAACATCCCCCTGTCACACACACACACACACACACCCGTGTACTGTATTTTTACACATTTCCTCATTCCCGCGAGAAATTAGAGCAACAGTCCTTTAGATAATATGAATAGGCTATCCAAAAGGAAATGACACACACAACAAAAAAAACACAGGAAAAGCACGATTCAGTCTCTACAGGGATGCAACAGAATTAGCTATAGTGCTAAATATAGTGAACGAACGTTTTATATTATAAACATAAAATGGGCCTCATGTTGTAATATAGGCTAATATGGCGATGCGATATGAAAATTAAAACGCACAACAGGACCACACATGTAACTCTTTAAAAACATACATATATGTGTATGTATTGTAGAAAACAATTAAATACAATAGACCATTTTGCACGAGGTGCTATACAAAATAGGACCCACGTGACACAAAAAAGGTTAAACCATAGTTCAAGTGATTACTAAACCTCAATTAGCAAAAAAAATATTTAAGTATAGCCTGTAGCAATAATGTTTTCATTGGGGTTATTATTTGTAAGATGTTACCACGAGGTCCGCAGTGCTGCCACAGCAGCCTGTTGTTGTTGTTGTTGTTGTCGTCATTCTGACTGCCCGCCTAAATCACCGCCTTTCTGCGGATCATAATTTAATGTACAAGGTGGGGTTTTTTTTTGTTGGTGTTTGTTTGGCGGTTAAAGCTTATAGTCGAGACCGAATCCATGTCAGTGGAACAAGCCATGCTGATGTCAGAGGTTTTTCCCTCTGCCCTCCGCGGTGGGAGGATCTCCGTGCGTTGAGTCACGCAGCTGTCAAAGATAGCTGTCACCCAGTCTCAGGATCAAACACACAGTCAATGAGAAAAGGGCTTTAGAGCCGAAGGGACGCTGAGATCTCAGGTAACCCACCACCCCGCCCCTTAAAGTGCCCCCCAAACAAGGACGAGCAGAAGAGAAAACACATATTCAACAACAACAACAAGAAAAAAAAGGGGGCAGAGGAGCGTTTTTTGATGAATAGGGGTTTTTGGAAATATTCGGATACACACTGTGGATATCTGGAGGAAAGAAAAACACCGCGCGAGCACAAAAGCAATTTTCTTCCGCGCCTGACGAGGGGAAAAGTGGGCACTTTCGGACGGAGATGAAGACGAAAAAGGGTAGGTTGGACGCTTTTGAGGAAACAATTGTCAAAATTAAGTTAAGATAACCGGAGACCGCGCAGCTACAGAACGATTAACAGAGCGACTTCCCTCATATGCAAACCATGCAGTCTATTGTTTCCTTTCCAGACATGACAGGGGGCTTTTTCTCCTGCCATGTGCTGGCGCGATGTCAAAAGCCGATATAGCTAGGTTTGCTTATCATTTGGGTGTTTTATGGATATGTTTTATTCAAGTTTTGGCACAATAACACACTGGCTGTTTCGCTATGCGTGTTGTTTTTCTCGTCGCGGTGTAATTAGGCGAACATTAAAGCTCGCACCAACAAAAAAAAGGGGGTCAAACCCGAATTAAACGAGGCTACTTTTCAGTTTGAACACAAGCTAGTTTAAGTGACGGGCGCCACGTTTGTGTCGAAGTTTGAGAGGCTACAAGTCAAAGTTTTTTTTTTGGGGGGGGGGGGGGGGAAGAAAAGATTGTGAGTTCGAGAGTTTGAAGTGTTTTTACGGCGTGCAAGCGTCAAAAAAACCGACACATTGTGTATTTTTCTGTTTAAGAAAACCCCGTCAGCGCGTGTGAAACTGTATCTAAATCCAAATGTAGGCTAATCATCCTGACCTCGTTGTGGGAAGTTGCTGTTGCCTTGTTACATTCGTAGGACCTCGTGGTGCAGCGCGCACGCACACACACACACACACACACACACAATAGAAAACCCCCTTTTACAAGTTGTTTTAAACTTACAAAACCAGAGTCTTCGTGGGCTTAAAACTTATTTTCTGCCCGCTCTGTTCAGCTATTGTATTTCGGAGGGAGTTACGTTTTTGTCGAAGTCGCTGTTTGCGTGTAGAAACTTTTGAATTGCATACAAAGAGCCACGCAGCCCCAGCTTCTTTTGTTTTGTCTGGAGACGCTGATTTGCAACAGGTTTCCCCTCCCCCTTCCCCTCTCCCAGCCGACGTAATTACCTCATCCTGTTGGCCGTTCAGACCTGGGAACTTTCTTATTCCTTTCCCACTAGTTTGCCCCGGAGCAGCCTGCACAGGGTGGCGGATTAAATGGCAAAGCCTCAGAATTTCTGCATTATCTCAATGGCGTCTGGGGCTGCTGGCGTTCATGTGCAAGCAGTGGCCTAAACATCATATGAGCAGCTACTAGTATCAATTTTTTTTTTTTAAAACGTGCTTCTTTCTATTCATGACGTGTGTCAATTGGGCTCTACTTTCTATAAACGCCAACATAAGCTGAAAACTAAATAAATAAATAAAAACAAGTATCCACTAATGGCTGATTGAAAAATCTGATCAGTGTTTTGAGGGAATACTTTGTATTCCCTGGGTAAAACTTCCCATTCAAAGTAATGCAAAGACCTGTTGGATCACGATTTGCTTTGATTAGACATGTCTGAAACGCTTGAATAAAAGAAAAGAAAAGAAAGCGACTCTGTAATCTTTGCAAATGCGCTGTTGCCGTTCTTCAAATCCAAATCTCCCTTCACACAGCGATTGTCCTTGTGGTCAGCCCCGTGTGCTTTACTTATCCACGCATGCAAGGTGTGCTGGAGACCTGGCTCGTATTTGTCGAGGCAGGTTTTATAACTGCCACAGCATCAGACCAGCCTTTGTGACGTCCCCCCTCCATCTCCCTCCCTCCTCCTCCTCCTCACACCCTCCCTCGCTCCTTATATGAATCACATGGCTGAACTTGACAGCTTGCTTCTGACACATCAGCTGCCTCCCAGACGGCTTGCGTTCGGCGAACGGCTGCGGCAGAGCGGCTGGGAGACCGACAACAGGGGTGGCTGACATAAGAGGATACGTATTTCTCTTTGTCCTGCTTTCACACGCTTCCCTTTTCCCCCTCCTCGCTCGGGCAGGTTTGATGATGCTGTCGGGCAGCGAGACGGACGACGAGGACAGCGTGGACGCCCCCCTGGATCTGTCGTCCAGCACGGGGAGCAGCGGGAAGAGGAAACGGCGGGGGAACCTGCCCAAGGAGTCGGTTCAGATCCTTCGAGACTGGCTGTACGAGCACCGTTACAACGCTTACCCCTCTGAACAGGAGAAAGCCCTCCTGTCCAAGCAAACTCAGCTCTCCACGCTGCAGGTATGGACACAGATGTGGCCGAAAAAGATAAGATTACACTCTAAGCGTTTACTGGTAAACAGACCGGCGTAGAAGTCAAGAGGAAGCAAGTTTCAGCTTGACTGAATCATTTCCTGTCTAGATGGCAAACAAAACATGACACATAAACAGTGAAGTGAAGGTCATCCAAACTAGCTTGATATTGCAACATTAAAGCCCGGGACAACGTGAGTAAACTCACTCCCTGTGTGCTGTGGGCTTGGCTGAGGCTCTTGGACAGGAATTTCCCTCCCTCCAGCCCCCTTCCATCCCAGCTGTCTGGGAACAATGCAGAGTCATTTACATGGTTAGAGCGGCAAGTCTCCCTGAGCCACTTACAACTAGCCTGGAGGACTGAGGGGGGGGGGGGGGGGCGACAGAAGCCCGTGATTCCGGGGCTCACAAGGGCGCTTAATTTTTAATAAAAACATTTTAAATAAAGGATTCATA